>JALJVW010003023.1:42512500-42760000 GCA_024865655.1 Emberiza elegans | reverse complement strand
AAAAAATAAGGAGGAATGAGATTAAGTACTAGAATTCCAACTGTTAGCTTACTACCAAAATTCATTGTGGGCCTTTTGAAGAAAAGAATAAAAAAAAAATTAAAAAGGAGAGGAAAAAAATATTTTAAACATTAACAGTTTTACATTTTAAACATTGTAAATATGTTGGGTTTTATATTATTTATCTTTGAAGCTAGGAATGTTGCTCCAATTCATTAAGCAATATAGATATAGTCAAAGTTGGTTAATATTAATCAGAAAAAAAAATCTTACAAATATCCAAGAGTTTTATAAAAGCAAATGCTTAATTGTTGGTAGCACAAAAAAGTAAGAGGCGAGAGTTATTAATTAAGTAATCGACTAATAGCTCTGTGAGTCTATTTTCTTGTGTTATCCTTTAATTCCAATTTTCATTCAAGGCAATTCTCTTAAAATTAATATAGTAAAACTGAAAATATTAAGTAGGGGAAATGATATTTGGATGTATATGATGAATTCTATATGAGATATGATTAAAATGAATTCACATTAAGAATTCTTGAAATTAAAAAATATTATATGTTGTGGAACAGAAACAAGGAAATAAGGGGGAAAATTCTTCATTACTTCTTCTACACAACAATTAGTGGAACAAGTTTACCAGTTTGATAGTCAAGAAACAAACAAAAAATAGTGATGTGTCACATCACATATATAAATATTTTGAATCAAGAACTCAAGTAATAATAAACTTGAATGTCAAATGTGTTTACATGAATTGAAAAGAATGATTACACACAATGAGAATAGGACTTGGTGTCTTTCAGTATAGCTGTTCATTTTATGTACTGTAAAAACCCATTTTTGCTCCAATGTCAATAAAGAAGAAAACTTGTGAGAATTCATTCTGAAAATAATTTTTCAATAATTTTCCAAATATAAGCTCATGAATCAATAAAAGGGGTATACTTTTTTTAAAAGAAATTATATTATAAGGCTATAGCAGATTTTAGTAAAGATGGAGAACTGCAAGAAGGTTAAAACTGAAGACATAATTTAACAGTGTGTGATTTCTCTTTAACTTCAGCATTTGTGCTACATTAACATGTAAACCTGTAGTGTAATTCCTATTTTTCAGTTCACCTGCATTTTATGCAGACCATTTGTCCTATATTTTGAGCTGGCTGTATTTGAGGTTGTTGCTGCTCTTGAAATCTCAGTAACAGATCTGTCCACAGACCAAAGCTTTTTCAAATGTAATACACCTGAATAGGGGAGTGAACTGCTGGGAGAAAACTGTTCTTTTTATTTACAAAAAAGAAAGCTAATAATATGTGTCTAGATCTGCTGCTTCTTTTACTGATGTTTCAACAGTTATCTGCATTACCTCTCACCCTCCTTGTCTCATCTGAAATTTCTTGCTCTATTCTGACAAACAAGCATTCTGCACTTTCCTCTAAACTCCACTTCTTAAAGAGGATGAGAACAAAGTAGAGAGATACAGGGATGGCCTGAGATGCTTCTGTTCACCATACAGCTCCTGGCCAGTGGAACATGATTGCTGAATGCATCCACAATAGACTGAAGCAATGAATCTCACCTGATCCCAGTGAAAGGAACTGGGAAAGGAAAGGGTAAGGCAGGGAAACTGAGACTTTTCATGTGGTCTGTTTTCTGACTGATTCAGCAAAGTTAGAATAGTAATGCTCAGTATCTTCAATACTGTAAATAACTAATCACTTGGTTTTGCCAAAGACCAGAAATAACAGTAACATCACTACCTTCTGCATAGGACCTTGTTGATTTCCGTCTGATGAATTGTAGCACTTGAGACTTGGCTTTTGAATAGTGTTTTTTGAACGAGTTGCACTAATTCTGCCTGTAAGATTAATCACTAACTGCAAAGCATATTTGGTTTTATACAATGCTTAGAGAATTGTAAAATAGAAAATAGCTTTTAAAAAGCAATAAAAATAACAATTAATTAAAGACTGAGACAATACCCAAAATAAGGGAGAGGAAATAGTTAACAAGATTCTTTCTTCTCAGATTAGAAAACAAACAAACAACAACAACAACAACAACAGAAAAACAGAAAAAACCCCTTCCCACTCAACTTTTAAAAATCCCCAAACTGAAAACAATTTGTAATAAAAATAAAGCTCCATGAATCACCTGCTTCTTTGTTCATTCATCTCTTTTTACTCCTCCAACTGTTTTGCAAAGGATGTGTTTGTGGATATCACTGCATCTGCAGGAGAACTTGGTGTGACATAAATACCCAACTTTGTGAGCAAGTGGTCTAACTGGAGGCCAAATCCCCACAAGGTTAAGGTTTCACACAGAGCTTTGCTACTTCCAGTTGGGATAGCACATGACACATGAAATTTTAATGTCTATCTGACACATGAAATGGGTTGAATTTGCCATGAAAAGGTAGCATAGCACCATTTTTTCCTTGAGATTTTTAATTTTGATAAGGTGGTTCCCTGGGCTCTACAAGATAATCAGACTTTGATTATATCTCTGAGGATATGCCTACTTATTTCCTTCTGAGAAAAGACTGGATATGGATAACGTAAGTGTAAAAACCCACAGTGTAGTAGCATTTTCTATCCTTCTAGGTCTTCAGAGAGACAACAAATTCTCCAGAGAAGAACCACATTTTAGTCACAAAAACCTCATCAGGCTACTCAAGAGATGCTTCACATCTGCTCCAATCCTCTTACACAGGAACTAATAAAAACCAGCTTGAGCACTAGGAGTGTGATGTTAATGGTGAGTATCATCATTAATATGATAAACAGCTTAGTATGAAAATGGTAAAGGAAGTTGATGAAAGTATGGATTGCTACTTATTTCTTTTTGCACAATATTACAATGTTAAAGAAACTCCAGTCAGACAAAGAAACTTACTGCACCATGGAGGATCAAAAGACTGTTATGCTCTGGAATTCTCTATTTAATATAAAATAGAAATGTGGTATGGTTTTCTCCATGTGCTGAAATTATAAACAAAGTTTGTTCCAAATGGCCAAATTCTTCACCTAGAAATTCTGGGTTGGGTGCAGAATACTTTCTTTTCCTTATCTGATAGGAAAACTTTGAAACAGGGCTATTTTTGCTTCTGCCTCCTCATGGGTTCCACTTGGTATTTCAAGGGCTAGCAGTAGGGCAGAAAAAAGAGATATAGCTAGTGAATTTATGAGTCTTAGCATTACACTTCAGAAAATTTATCTATTTGCAAATATCTAAGTCTTCTGCCTAACACAGTAATTTCAAACCTAAAATGGATGGTGCATCTACAAAAAGAAAACAAAATTTGTAAACAATGACCATGTAAAAAAAACCCAAAAAACTGCTCCTGGTCCTTATCTCCTACTATTTCAGTTTGTTTTAAATTGTCACTGGAAAAACAGAAGTATGTTTTGTTTAATCCAGATTTAATAGCAGATTTTTGGTTCCTATTCCCAAGGCTGCTTTAGACTGACGAAATAAATAAAGTGTTAAAAAGGAAATTAAGTCTCCTGTCTGTTAATGTAATGCATACAGTGCCATTGTTTCTGCCAGTGAAAAGAACTTAGCTGCTGTCCTTGCTGAAGAAAACATAGCCACCAGCATAGTAAATATCAAAATATAATAAATACTATTAATTGGGAATAATATGACTCTCTACGAAGGATTCAGCCATGAAGCTCACTATCTGAAGTTGATGTGGATGCATGGGTATGACTCGTCCACTATCAAACATTTTCATAGGTGTTTAGATTGACCGATGAAACACAAACCAAATGTGTGCCCTGTTTTCTTCAGAATGGTTTCCCTTCTGTTTTGTCTTTTTGACAGCTCAAACTGAAAACATGCTGTGCCTCCTCTGCAGCTGAATTACAGTGGGTACTATGTCAAGATGCAGGGAAGAGGCGAGAGGCTGTGCAGCTGCTGCAAGGGCAGTGGAAGAAGGAGAAGCGTCTGTCATTGCAGCCATTTGTCTCATGTTGGAAATTCAGAAAAAAATGTAAAACAATGCTAAGGATTGTACTTTTGGCCTGTTTAATTTTGAGTGCTGTAAAAACTCCTTATTCACAGAATTTACTCCATCCCTTCCCAAAATGTCAGCTGTGAAACAATCTTCACTCTACTTCTCAAACTGTAACACAGGTATACTGAAGGTATTTTTAATTCCATTGAGTTTGTGGAAATATTTCATTCCCATTGGGATGATCAATCTATTATACAAAGTTTAAGATCAGTGTTTTCATGACTCATATTCAAAAGTGAAGGCTAATCTTTTCATGGTATCAAAATATTTAATAAAATAACCAATCAAACAAAATAAAAAAAAACCCACCCAGGTCTAACATAAATGATCATAAAAAAGAAGATACAAATTTTCAAAGAATAGACAGATTAGGATAAATTATTTGGTACTACCCTTTTTCTAGCAAAACAGTATTAACATTTTTTGGGTTTGGCTTCATGTTATATTGTTCAAGTTATTATTATTTCCATTTTCTTTCTCTCAATACTATGCCAACATGTCAACCATATTAACTGGAAGGTTTCTTTCAACTTTATCTTTAGAACACTGGATGTTTTAAGTTAAATACAATAACATATTACCGTTTTAATTAAAAGCAAAGTTTAAAATCAACTCTTAAGTTGGAACATGGAATCACCTCATTAACAGATAAAATCCCTATTTCAGTTTTATGTATCTAGCTTGTTGCCATTTTTCACTAACCAAAAAAAGAAGCTTTCTACAAAATACCTGAAACAGCAGTTAACATTTGTAGTTTCTATTCTTATTCTAGATAACCCAACTTCATAATCTAGTGAGAACTAAATTATGATTGCAACTCCTGTAACCTGATTCTCACTATTAGACTGTGTTGGAAAAATGGAAAGAGGGGCGTAATGATAATGGTTTCTATTTCCTGAAAAAGGAGCAATGTTCTTCCAACAACCCAATGTCCTACGATTTTATGAACAGTTTTGTACATGGTGCTTCTGTATCATATTGTCTCAAACAATCCTGAGGCACACAAGTAAGATTCTTGTGATCTTTTCAGTATGCATTTACTTGATCTTCAATAGAATTTGTTTTCAAGACTGAAATCATTAAGCAAAAAGGAATAGTAACTGAGCAAAAGCTATTGAAGTATTCTGTAACTGTATTCATATAAAATCAATCAAAATAGTTACACCATATATCAGCAGAACAAAGGATATCATTAAGAAAGATGGAAATCTGATTCAGCAACTGTGACACAGCATCAACTAATACATGTCTTGCATGGTTAGTTTTACAGCTAATTATTGATAAATTTTTACTCATCTTCATTCTGGGGCTAAAGAGTGATTAAAATTCTTAAAAGAATTGTCAAAAAACAGCAGAGACGACATGATGCTGTTGTGAACATAAAGGAGTGGTGAAATCTGGGCTCAGAGATAAGGAGTCAAAGGCAACTACTCAGACAGATGAGTCTTTTAAATAAACAAAGACATATTTGTTCAAGCACAAATCCTCTAAGTGTCTGCACTTCTAATGTCTAATGTAAACCTTTGAGTGGATTACAAGCAGCACACTGAACCCTGGGGGACTTTAGGTGGTACCTGGTTTGAGTTCATTACAACCAAAAGCAGTTCAGTGAGGTTCAGAAAAAAAAAGTTTAGTCTCAATTTGTTAGTGTAAATCCTTAATATTCCCCCTAATAAAGTATGTAATTATCTATGGCCAAAATTCCCACTGTCTTTGTGCTTGCTTTTTTTCCTAATTTCCCTATTTTCTCTCCCTTCCTTACTTCATTTCTTTATTCCTTCTCTTCACCCAATAATCTTCTCCTGTTACTTTTGGAATGTTGGATGAGGCATTCACAAGGTCATATTATCTCCTGTTTTCTTATTGGGCTGTTAGCTTCAGAAGAACCAGCTGACAGTGAATGTCTGGAGTTTTAGCATCTAACTGTACAAACATCTGCTGGGGTGCTCAGTTGAGTAATACAGTCCCTGTAGGCCACAATTCTGAAAAGCAGAGAAAATTGGTAATTCAGAGTGTTCCTCAAATACATCTTAATTCCACTCAGTACTTCCCCTCTTTCCAAATTCTCTCACTGATTGTCTTCTAAGTGTCTGTTACTTTTATTTAGTATCAGCTTCTTAAAATTGAATCCACTTCTAAGATCCTAAGCATTTGGATATCAAAGAAATTATACAAGGGGTATTAGCTTAAATGACCGCTGTTATCATCTCCAAGGTATAATTAATTAAACAAAATCCTCACATATAAAACAGAACACAAGAATAATCCTTAAATAGGTTAGAGGAATGTCTATATTAGCTACAAAGGGCACAGTGATTAAGAATCTTAGATTAGCTAAGAAGAATGTCACTTTGAGTGCCTATAAATTGTATGAAGTAAATTCATGTTATAGATGAATTGAAAATATTTCATAAGCAGATTTTTTATTTCTGATGTAACACCCACTGATGCTGTGAATAACTGTAACTTCCTTTAACAGTTTCAAACACTATTTGAAGTTCAACCTTCACAGGGTACTGCTAAAATTTAACCTCACAGCAATTATAAGGATAATTGTTACCAGTTTTCCTGCAGTTCTTTATTGCCTAAGACCTAGCATAACTTGCTTGAAACTAATCTACATTTAAAAACAATTTTCCTGCATTACACTTGAAAACTACAGATAGAACATAAAAATCCTTAGTCTTGCAGTCTCCATGTGTCTGTTCCTTTCCATGGCTAACACAAAAATGTATTATTAGCAGTAAAGTAAAATGGAGTTGTCAGTAGAATGTTCCTGTTTATTCTGGTAGATTACAAGCTTTAATTTTTTTAAGTGTTTTGTTTCTAAACTGAAGATGTAAAAAAATTGTTTTATAAATCTTGAGGTCTCAATGTTTGTTATTCTGAGTGCTAGACTATACTTTTTAAATACTTTCAGCCAGTTCCATTAAAAAAATGCAAAACATATAAAGCTACTCCCTCCTATTTGTGTATGAACATAAACAGCTAAAAAATCCCCAAATTCCCAGCACAATTTGCAGTGCTCTAGATGGATGTGAAATCTATAGATGTCTTATTAAACCTCATCTGGTAACTAGAGAACTGTGCCTGCCCAGAGCATGTCAGTTCTGAGCACATATTAAAATTTATCTGGACAAGAATTTAGAAGAATTTTATGCTGTCCTTAAATGTTAGCAGGTTCAATAAAGAGTAAATGGGGCAAAAGTGGGGACAACAGCAAAAGACAGGACCAGGGATGTGAAAGATAGCAAAAAGTACCCCACAGCATTTAGATTCTGAATTAGATTGAGCTAAATAGGGAAAAATCTGATCTAGAAACAGAATGGGGATGAAGGACATTGTTCCTGTTTCCCTCTTCTTTTCTGGGTGCTTACCCACAATTAAATAACTGCTGCATGAATTCTGTTCTGTATAACCTGTTCACTGATACACAGTATTTACAAGACAGGATCAGATTTTTAAGTCTTCTCTTTTCACAGAATCACAGAATCATCAGGATTATAAAGGATCTTAAAGATCATCTAGTTTGAAGCCTCCTGCAGTGGGCAGGGACACCACCCAGTAGACCAGATTGCTCAAACCCCCAGTTTATCTGTCCTTGAGTACTTCCAAGGATGAGACATCCACCATTTCTCTGGGAAACCTGTTCCAGTATCTCATTGCCCCCACAGAAAAGGATTGCTTTATGATTTCTAACCTTAATCTACCCTTTTTCAGTTTGAAGTCATCACTGCTTGTAAAAATTCCTTTTCAGATGTCCCTTCAGAAACTGGAAGGCTGCTAGAAGGTGTTAGAAGCCTTCCCTTTTCCAGGCTAGGCAACACTAACTCCCTCAGCGTCAGAGGTTCTCCAACTCTGTGATCAGCTTAGTGCTCTTCCTCTGGTGTTGCAGTGTGATGCCATTTCCTGCTTCACCTACCTCAACCCTCCCAGGTGTGGCAATACCTTCTCCCTTCCCCTTGTCTCCTGCTAAGTGCTGTCAGTCAAAGCTTAACATTCCAGCAGGGGCATTGTGTGATTGACACAAATTCAAAAGATGCCCCTCAGCCCTGGGGTCATTGGCTTAGCCTTTTGTCATTATCCCTCAAGACCCTTCCCTCCTCACCTGGTTGGTAGCTTACCTGTCCCTCCCCGCCCCCTGGCCTAGGGCTTAAAAGGAGACTCAGAGCACGAGGTCTCCATTCTGTAGGAGCAATTGCTACAATTCAGAGCTCTGTGTCACCTTGGAATTAAACTCTGGATTTAAACCCTCCACAGAATCCACTCCCTTTTCTCTTTGCCTTGCCTAAGGACTCTTTTGAGGTAATAGAACTGGTTCCTTCTAGCCCGGGCATGTCCAGTGCCTAGCTGCCAGCCTGGAGTAGCTCTGTGGTACCAGAACCGCAGCTGTTGCTCCCGGCCAAGAAGCAGTGGCCAGACGAGCCTGGCCACGTCCCATCTGCACACATTGGAATTATATTCCTCTACACTCTGGACTTGGTTCAAACAGGTTCTTTTTATGTTAGGTATCCCAGAAGCAGATGCAGCACTCCAGGTGGGATCTCATGAGAGCTGAGGGGATGAATCACCTCACTCAAACTTCTGGTCACTTCTTTTGATGCAGCCTGTGATATTATTGGCCTTCTGGGCACTGATGACAGGTCATGTCCAGCTTTTCATCCACCAACACCCCTCAGTCCTCCTCAGGGCTGCTCTCAATCCATTCCCCAGCCAGCTTTGGCTTGTGCTTGAGATTGCCTCATCCATATGTAGGACCTTGCACTTGGCCTTTTTGAAATTCATGATCCTTTGGTGTATCAATACATTAAATATTCCTCTTTTTTTAATATTTTTTATTAATTTGCTTGTCTATGTCCAAAAAAATTGGAGTGCACAGTAAGTAAAGCCAATGTTTTATCCCTTCTTTCAATTGCATATATTATAGCTAGGGTATACACCCAAGAAATACCAAATGTTTCCTTTCTGAGTAAACGTAACTTGAAAATCTCTGACCTAAATCTTGGCCTAAATAATTGGCACTGGGCATTTGCAATGACAGAAGCTCAGAAATAAATTTTTGTCCGTAAATACATAGCTGACTGATTTTCTAAAGTACTGAGTGTCTTCACTGCTTACCTGTTTTTTGGGTTTTTTTCTGATAAAAAGATGCATGATTCATCTGCCTTAAATAAAATACCTTCAAGTTGTATCTCAAAGCCCCAGCCAGTCAATCCACGTCCTTATAATCTCTGAGGAGAAATAAATACATTGAAAAGGAAATTAATTCAATCATAGGACAAGCAAAGCCCAGTCAATCAGGTTATTATGCATAAGAAGCTATTTTTGTTCTTTAGCAATAGAAATATCCTTAAGTAAATTTATCAGATTTGGACATCAGCTTTTCAGACACATAAATGTCAGCTTAGTATTAAATCTACATTTAGAGTGGATTTCCACAGAAGACCACAAAATGGAAAATCATATGCTTTATTTTTTAAAATTTTTTGGTCTTACAAACTTTCTCTTATTTAAGGATGCTCTTTTTAATGACATCTTTCCATGTTCATAATAATAATATTCATCTATTAATATTGCTTCTTTGAGGCAGCTTAACGCAAGCAGCTCAAATCCATATTCATCTCACTCAATGAAAATCCCAAGCTACTGTTGTTTTTAATCAGATTTTTACTGATAGAGAATTTTAGAATTCTTTTCCCTGGTCATTAAAGTATTTTTCATAAATAATTCTCACTTATGAACTTCAAAACACAAAGGAAAGGAAAGGGAATCCCAGAATCACCAGCCTAACACGACCACAATGACCCCTAAACCATATCCTCAAGTGTCATATTTGGATGCCTCTTGATCCCTTCTGGAGACAGTGAATGTTTGATTCTTCAGCACAGAAAAGTATTGAGGAAAGTCAGATACTTATATAAGAGCCCTGCTGCAGGATGAGTTAAAATTTGGTTGGACGATTCAAGAGATTTCAAAAAAAAATTATAAAAGATATTATAAACACGCAAAGGATATATTTGTGTAAGCAGATAATATAGATCAGCAGAATTGCACATGAGACATTGACAGAACCTGTGTGACTGTGTAACCACTATACTCTTGGAAAACAATGGGAAACTGTCTTGACTTTTTGAGAGTATTTTCCTTTTATTAATTTTGTAAATAGAACAGTAGCACTCTATAAGGATATATATGAGAGTGACTGAAGATGTAAAAACAGTACTGATAATTGGAAAACAACAAAAGAATATCCACAATGAAATGTTGAACTACAAGCTATAGACTTCTGCTTCAAGTATATCACTGCATCAATCAAATGCCATTCCATGTTTTATATTTCAAAAAAGAATAAAAAGTATAGTGGCATTGTTCATTCTGTTAAAAAAAATATTGGAGAGCTGAACCAAAAGTCAGATCTGCTCATGTAGTTCTTAATCTGTCAGCCAAGTAATATCTGTAAAATTATTTTTCATTATTTCTCAAAGTTAATCTTAGCCATTTTACTAGTAGTGAACTTTCTCCCCCTTCTCTACAATCACACTTTTTTTTTTTTTTGGTAATAAGATTTTCAGAATCAAATGAACTTGCAGGGATGTAGGACATTTTTCTGAATATATACACATCATAGAATTCAGTAATGTTCCTTGCAGTATAACATCCTCTGTGAATAGAAAAACATGCTCTTTAGAACTTGGAGATAATATTTGAAAATGACTAATAAAAACATACCTAAAATTATAGCACTTCATCACAGACCTTCTAGTTTTGTTTATCTAATACACTCTATATGAGTTTTTTCTTTTTAATTTTGATTTTGCAATAGTAGCAATGCATATTCCTTTCAGAAATACAAAACTGCAAACTACATATATTGTGATACTTTTGAATGGAGTAATAGAAGCAGTGGATCAAAATGAAACATTACTATTTCATAGATATGCTAGCTTCTTTTATAGTTATAGACAAAGGTAATAGAAATTGTATCTTAATATCCAAGTTTTCTTAGAATTGAAAAAGGGATGAATACTCTCACAAGCCAAATGAAAATGAAGTTCTGTTAGAATGAAGAGTGTAGACTGAATATAGAATAGATTCCCAAGAAAATTATTGTATAGACTCATTTTATGTCGCATTGACAGTAAAAACACATTTGGAAGGGAATGTGGGAACATATGAATGAATTTTCTATTCAAATATAAGAATAAAATCACATTTAACACTGGCACATTTAGAAAGTTTTCAAGGTTTTCTGAAAATTTTATGATAAATAGAAAGGATGGGTTTATTCACAGGAAAAAATGATTCTTTCAGTTTACAGCATAGTAAGGTGATGTATTTTATTATTACAAAACAGATCACAGCATATGTTAAATTTGAAGAAAAAAACCAAGACCCAAACATACCTTCAAAATATTTTTACATTAATTGTAATAACTTCTTTTGTTATTTTTGTTCTTTTTATTTATTATTTTTGTTACTATATTTAGTTATTATTTTTGTTCTTTATAAAAGAAGGAAAAAAAAAAGGATGAAGTCATGCATGCAGATAAGCATTCATATGTGTGTATGTAGAGAAATGAATGATGGTTTGGAGACTTCTGAACTAGTTTTTGTGCCTGTGTAGTAAGAAGCTCTACAGTTAGAAAGGTTTTATTTTTGTAAGCATTTATATTTTCCTCCATTCTGTCTAAGTTGTTAAAATTCAAGCAAAGACAATAAATCTCCCAATTTTTTTTTTGGGGTTTTTAATTGCCTTTCATTAATCGTATCTCCTTTCCAGAGTGTTTGTAAGCCTTTCTTTTCGGGTTTAAGATTCCGTTTCCCTTCCCGAAAGGAAATTTCAAATTTTGAAGGGAAACGGAATCTTGCAATTTCAATGGGGACCAATAGAGGAATCTTTGCTTGATGTCCTTGAACTTGATGGCATGCCTTGCCTTTTGTTGGCTTTGACTTTGGGAAAGAGTTTTTTGGTTTTTTTTTTTTTTTTTAACTATCCCAGCCATGTCCCTCATGTCTTCCCCTCCAAGTTGTGTCTTCCTCCTTGACTTTCTTCCTGACTTTTGCAACATCTGTGAGCTTAGATCTGGCCTCTTTTGGTCATTTGCACTGCACCTGATATAATCTCGTTCCATTTGTTGTAGTCCCTAAATTTCCCAAATTTTTTTTTTCTCCTCTAATTGCAATTTATTTGATGGTCTGTCCATTCCAGGGTGTTTGTAAGTACTTCTTATTTATTTTGGCCTTCAGCGGGGGTCAATTTTGGCAAGCTTTGCTCCATGTGCCTGCACTTGAGAGCATACAGCCTGCCTTTTGATGGCTTTGACTTTGGGAATGAATTTAAGGTGTTTTTTTTTTTTTAAAAAGTATCCATGGCATGTCCCTCATATCTTCCCCCAAGTTGTAAAAACAGTACTGATAATTGGAAAACAACAAAAGAATATCCACAATGAAATGTTGAACTACAAGCTATAGACTTCTGCTTCAACCATATCACTGCATCAATCAAATGCCATTCCATGTTTTATATTTCAAAAAAAGAATAAAAAGTATAGTGGCATTGTTCATTCTGTTAAAAAAAAATTGGAGAAATGAACCAAAAGTCAGATCTGCTCATGTAGTTCTTAATCTGTCAGCCAAGTAATATCTGTAAAATTATTTTTCATTATTTCTCAAAGTTAATCTTAGCCATTTTACTAGTAGTGAACTTTCTCCCCCCTTCTCTACAATCACACTTTTTTTTTTTTTTTTAATAAGATTTTCAGAATCAAATGAACTTGCAGGGATGTAGGACATTTTTTGAATATATACACATCATAGAATTCAGTAATGTTCCTTGCAGTATAACATCCTCTGTGAATAGAAAAAACATGCTCTTTAGAACTTGGAGATAATATTTGAAAATGACTAATAAAAACATACCTAAAATTATAGCACTTCATCACAGACCTTCTAGTTTTGTTTTTATCTAATACACTCTATATATGAGTTTTTTTTTTAATTTTGATTTTGCAATAGTAGCAATGCATATTCCTTTCAGAAATACAAAACTGCAAACTACATATATTCCCCCTCCATACTTTTGAATGGAGTAATAGAAGCAGTGGATCAAAATGAAACATTACTATTTCATAGATATGCTAGCTTCTTTTATAGTTATAGACAAAGGAAATAGAAATTGTATCTTAATATCCAAGTTTTCTTAGAATTGAAAAAGGGATGAATACTCTCACAAGCCAAATGAAAATGAAGTTCTGTTAGAATGAAGAGTGTAGACTAAATATAGAATAGATTCCCAAGAAAATTATTGTATAGACTCATTTTATGTCGCATTGACAGTAAAAACACACTTGGAAGGGAATGTTTTTGAACATATGAATGAATTTTCTATTCAAATATAAGAATAAAATCACATTTAACACTGGCACATTTAGAAAGTTTTCAAGGTTTTCTGAAAATTTTATGATAAATAGAAGGGATGGGTTTATTCACAGGAAAAATGATTCTTTCAGTTTACAGCATAGTAAGGTGATGTATTTTATTATTACAAAACAGATCACAGCATATGTTAAATTTGAAGAAAAAAACCAAGACCCAAACATAACTTCAAAATATTTTTACATTAATTGTAATAACTTCTTTTGTTGTTCTTTATGAAAGAAGGACAAAAAAAGGAATGAAGCCATGCATGCAGATAAGCATTCATATGTGTGTATGTAGAGAAATGAATGATGGTTTGGAGACTTCTGAACTAGTTTTTGTGCCTGTGTATAAGAAGCTCTACAGTTAGAAAGGTTTTATTTTTGTAAGCATTTATATTTTCCTCCATTCTGTCTAAGTTGTTAAAATTCAAGCAGAATTCAAAGCCTATAAAAACATGTGGGAAAAACAAAAAGTAATGTCTGCAACACAATAGATTATTTTAAGGTATGAAAACAGTAGTAGATGAATTTTAGGACAGAAAGAAGAGTACTTTGAAAATGATAATAAAACATTCAATCTTTCTGCCAAAAAGTATGACCTCAGTTTTAAACAGCAGATTAAAAAAGGGGAATTAAATGTTCTGAGCATCTCTGGCATTTTGAAAGTGAATATTTAATTTATAATTTACTGGAAAAGAATCAGAAAAAATTAGTAATTTTAGTAATTAGTAATGAAAATTAATTACTATAGGCAAAAATCTGCTTTAAGGGTTGCATTGATGTACTGTAATATGAAAGAAAAAAGATGAGAAGGAGTAGGTCATGTTGACTGCTTAACTCAGCTCTCCAGCAAACTGTTTGCAGATGGATGCCCAACTGCTTCAGGGTTTGGCAGACATAAAGACAAAACCCAGATAATATTGCTATGCACAGATGTGTGGAATAAGTATAAAATAGGCAATATTTAGTGCCTGTATTTGGTATATCCATAAATTGCTTCATCACTGAATGCTTATTCCACAGATGATGCAAACCCTCTTTGGAAAAACACTGGAAGCCTCAGCCATGAGTAGGTGACCTGCTAGGCCTGAGTCTTTATTGCTGCTGCCCTGCAGGGTGGTCCCAGGGCTTCCCTCTGCTGTGAGATTTGTGAGTGTACAGAATAAAGAACACTAATTTCAGCATTCTTGTTCTTTTCTGAATGTAAATCCATTTGTGGTACATCACACATCTGGTGACAATGGAGAGTAAAAAGCATAGTAATTCAGACATTACAATAGGTAAAATGCCAAGATTTTCAGAGTGCTTACTTGGAAGCATACAAAACAAAGAACTAAAGAAAAAGTTAATATTGATTTTTTTTCTGAATGAATCACAGGGTGAATTCTCGGGTGTATGTGAGTAGCTACCTAATGAAAACTTTGGTTTCATACTAGGGAAAGCTGAAGAGGGTTCATCTGGAGAAGATATTAAATCTAAAAATTATGAAAATGCATGAAGAGCAAGCAAGATGAATGAGAAGGCATTTGGTGGCCTAATACCTATAGGGATTTATTAGTGAAGTGACTGCCACTTGATGGTGCAGATGAAGTAGAAAAAAAATTAACACATAAGACTAACTAAAAGAAAAATTAAAAAAACATAAAGGAAAGCAATCAAAGAATCGCTGAAAAATTTCAAAATACTAGGAAATATTAGTTACAAGATCTCCTAGAGAATAAGAAGGAACATCAAAATCAATAGCAGGTGAATTTTGATTGGCAGGATGGTTGTCATGGCCAAACTAAGGATCAGTTTTAGTGAAATGAAAACCTACTCATGTGGAAGACAATCAAGTGTTACAGGCTGGTTTTCGGTATTGTGCAACAAAACACGTTATGTATAAATCTGGGGAGGAGACAAAGAGATATCAGCAATTATAGAGAATAATTTAAATGGTTTAATAAACAGTTGTAATTTGGCAATGATTACTCTGGGGCAATTTTTCTTGCCTACTGGAAAACAGGCAAGATGAATTGTGCATGTAATGCACATATTTCATCAAAAGGGAGAAGACATATACAAGAAAATAAAACCAGGAAGAATGTAAGTGGAGTAAAAAAAATACAAGTGCAATACATTTTCCTTAATTAAACAGTAGCTTCATTACAAAGGCAGCTTTATAAAGATTCAAAATGTTTTAAACTATATTTTATGCAAACAATGATGTCATTTAATGCATTTTATTGTGTATTTCCAAATAATTATTTTGTAATATAACTGACATTGTTAATAAATTCAAAATAAAATCTTCTGATGTGTCTGGACTAGTGTCAGACATATTTGACCAGTATCTTGTCATTTGCTACTGTGTGGTACTGGTAACAGCTACATTGCCCCCATAGACAGGAGCATTTCACCCTTTGGAGTTATTATTTACCAAAATAAAATTTTCCAATTTCAAACGAATTCTGATGGAAAATTTCTAAGTACATCCATATTTCATGTTACTGCAGAATAAAAAAAAATTGAGTCTTAATTATTTTAATGGAACTCTCCACAAAAAATAATTTGTGGAAAATTCCATTCAGAAAGGAGAATAAAAAAAACTTTCAGATCCACCAGAATAAAATGCAACTAAAAACTAGTTGTGCATATTGTCAATAAATAATACCTCAAGAGGAACTTTTTAAATGCACTTGCATTTTATACTTTTGTATACTTTTTTTAGTATACATGTACAACTAAGTATGTGACATACTTTCTAGAATACATTTATAATTAATATTTTTACCTGGCTATTAATATTTATTTGATTCTGACAGATATAATTAAAACCCTTTGAAGTGCTAATAATTTCAGCAATAGTAATCATTGGTAAGTATCTGAAAATTACATTGGTTTTATTTATTAAAAGATACATTGAATTGTCTTAAAAAATGTTGCTGATCATTTTAATGTATTAGAAATTCTGACGTATCAGAAAAATCTGAGAGACTTGGAATTGTTCTGGATGGAGAAGAGTAGACTTATGGGAACTTAATAGGTTGTGAAATACTTCGTGGAGGGAAGTTAAGGAAACAGAGCCAGACTCTTCTCATTGGTATTCATTCAGTGAAAAGAAAGGAGGTAAAGGGCAAAAACTGAATTTCAAGAAACTCTGTTTAAGCATCAAAAAAATAGTTTGTTCCTTGTAAGGGCGATCAAACAAATAGACTGTTTTCCCCTAGAGGACTTGTACCCTGCTCATAGATAGCAACATTCTCTTTGTGTTGTGGCATGAGAGAGATAAAAATTATTTTGAAGGTAAATGTCATCTTTGTCATAAAGAATTAATATCTATGTTTAAATTGCACCTAAAAGAAATTTTTATGGGTAGTAATATGGGGTACACCAAAGATGGCCGAAGCTAAGTTATATATAGACCTTTCTCTGCTGGATAAGCCAATTTTCCAGATAAATAAATACAGCAGATTTAGATACTGCTAAACAAGAGAATAATTTTAGCCTAGAGATGTTTTGGTAAGAGTACCTATGTTTTAAAACAAACACCAGTAATCTCATTAAAATTATTTTTTTATGTGGATATTATATAAACATTCCTGATCTTGTTTACTTCACATCTAAATTCTCATACAGATTTTCTAGCTTCTTTCCCTCTCTCCTTTCCACTGACAATCTTAAGACATAATGTGAACTTGACATGGAAAAATTACCAAGACGGTGAGAGAATTGGTGATTGCGAAATGGCAAAGTTTGAGCAAGATAAAGCTGAAGAGAAAAAAACCCAAATATTTCAGTACTGATTAGCAGAGTACTGATGCTTGAATAAAACCTTGTCGTTGATCTCTCTGCTAGAATGTTGTGTTTTACCTATTAATTCACTACTTGGTCTGTATTATCTGGCTCACGCAAGCTAAATGTGGCCAAACTGGCCTATGCTTCCATACAACAAACCTATCCTTGTATTTTAAGAAATTAAAGTAGATATAAAACTCTCCAACTCCGGTACCTGAAAATGAAAGATATAAAAGTACAAAAAGCTAAGGTGTTTAATATCTTAATACATAAAGGATTATCTACAACTACAAAAGTTTTTTAAACTCAGCATTTCCACAATTATTTTGTCAATTGGAAAGATCCCTAGCATGAATCTCTTTCCTCCATTTTGTTCCTTCCTAAAACAGTCTCCCACTGTCCTTTACTCATCAATCCTACTCTCTATGAATCTTAATTGCACACAGCAGAACATCACTTACTCACAGACTCCTAAAAAATATTTAACTGGTTAAACACTGTTACATAATGTTTTAACTAAAATCTTTACATAATGGAGGGAAATATAATTAAGTATGGGAGGAAAGTTCTTAAAGGGAAGCAACAATTGGAAATACAAAATTTCATGAACAATTCAATATGATTGCAAATCTACATTTGTATATTGTAATTGTTGAGTATATTCCAAAATTCTTTTGTCTTAAATCTTGGATTGGTTCTAGAGAGCATCACACTTATAACTACAGAGCATCATGCTTATCCTGACATGTAAGAGGTCTGGAGTGATTTGCCAACAGTGATCGTGACAAATGTTGTCATATCTCATGCCTGCCTAGTACACCTGGCTCTTAGTTCTCATGACTCTTTACTATACTGTTTCTTCATTCAGTATTATACAAATTAATATGATTATTGTAGTCCTTTGATAAGAATGCATTTGCAATATTCTCAATAAATGAGTTTTTATGAAGTTTTATTTCAGGTTTCATCTTTCTAGCATTAAAATTCTCACCATTTCCTTCTGTGTGTGAAAGAATCCTCCTTCTGCAAGTATAAAACACATAGGCTGTCATTGCCATAGAGCTTATTCCAGTGAATCAAACACACTCTGCAAAAGTTGTGTCTTTGACATGTGAAAACAATTTTTCCAAGACATGTCCAAAAATATACTATGGATAACTGTATTTTGCAGAGAAGGTATGCAGCTCATAAATGTTGTATATATAAACTTGCATACATAAAGTTGGAGAAAAAAACCTGAAGTACTGCTACAGCAAAGGAATCACATAATGCTTCAGCCACTTTCATTTACCTGGAGTAACATTCTTAATAAGATTTTGAAACATGAGCTAAATTCTTTAATCCCATAATGAGTCTTGTGCATAGCTAATATTCATATTTTTTTCTACGCAGAATGGGATATTTCTATGCTTTTTTTGCATGTTTGGAAGGAAGAAATTTCTCCCCACTCTGCGCAGAAACCTTCAAACATCATTTATGTTCTGTGGTGACTATTGCAATTCTATCTACAGTCAGTATTGATAACCTGTAAATAACCTTTCAAGTTCATCTGTCAGCTCTCTAATAGATTGAGACTGCATCTTATACAGCATCTATGTATGGGATTCAACCTGAAGACCCCACAGGTTATGTATACCAAACAATGGGCTGAATATATTGTTGCTTGGGAATTATTTTATGTTTTTTTTTTTTTTTTGAATGACTAAAAATGATCCATGGCTGAAAGTCACAAAGCTGTCCTGAATGATTTCTTTCACTTCTGTCAATATTGTATGTATCACTGAGGAAAGTTTTGGCATGTTTTGGTCTAGAAATACTTTTGTCACAGACCATTTTTTAAACCTGCTCATATTTTTCTTAAATTTTATGTGTTTTTTTTATTTAGTATAATAAATCATATTACTTTTGTAAGCCTATTCTATTCTACATGAACAGTCCACAAGGAACACGAGTTGGCTGAGCCTAACTGGACTCTGGATGCTGCTGTTGCCTCAGAGGAAAGTAGCTGTAAACTCATTAAATTGGCTGCTGATCCTGTAACTCATGCCAACAGTAAACTTCATAACTAAATTTTGCAGGACTTTTGCTTAGTTTTAATGACCTTAGTCTTGCAGTTGGCACACAAAATAAGTGTTGTAAGCATGCACCTAGTCTGTGCTGAAGTTAGCTCTATTTATTAGCCATCAATTTTTTCAGCAACTAGAACTATGCCACCTTTGACTTTCTACTGGATTTTATAGCTTTTGTTGAGTAAGATAATATCTGTTCCTTCAGGTGCACACATAAAAAAAAAATATAACCTACTTTTTTTCTAAAATCAGCATCATATTCAAAGGATAATATCTCTATTTTATGTATTCTGCACTTATTTCCTTTATTTCTACCACAGTAGTGTCACATTACTATCTATTAAGATTAATGATTATAAATGTAGCATATAAATGTTGTGTGATCGAATAAACCTTCTATTTTTTGCAGTACGACTCTATCAGTATCTAGGATATTACTAATTGAGATATATAACTGAACGTGATGTGATCAAAGTTTCTAATTTTCCTGTTATTATCATACTTCAATGTACTACACGTCATGCTTAGTTCTCTTCCTATAATAATTAATCAAAAGTCTTTGTTCTGCAATAGCCAGAAAAGAACATGGTCAAGAATCTTAATTGTATCAAACCAAAGTTGGAACAAATCAAATATTTTACCTAACAAGTTCAGAAGAAGGAAGATTCTTCAGTTGTGCTAACCAAACCCACCCACCCACCACCCACACACACACACACACACACACATAAAACCTACTACTGCTGTTAGTAGATGTTCATTCTGAAAAACAAAAAGAGAAACAGAACAGTTCTGCCTAGAAAAAGCACATAAAATTACATGTTAAGGTTTTTTCCCCCATGAACATTGGGAAACAGGAATCCTACTCCATTTCTACTTTTTTACTAGTGGCTGACCTTTTTTGAATCATCAAATGGGTTAAACATTAAACAGCTACAAATACAATCCTGTCAACAGTTCTTCTCATCAAGTCTGGTTCCACCACCAAACCAAATTTGGCCAGTGCAAGGTCAATCTGGGCAGTGCTTTACCTGAACTCTCCCTTTTGGGGTAGGCAACAGTTTCTCTCTTACTTGCACTAAAATAAATGAAAAATTTAAGTCAAGCAGAGCTTTTGCCAAACATATCACAAGAAACAAAAAGAAGAATTTTTCCAGAGAAAAGAAACACTGACTGAACAGAAGTCAGTAGCAGAAAAAAGTACTCATGGTACATTTACCGTGAAGTTCTCCTTTCCCCCTCTTAATTGTAGAGAGGATAACAATCTAGTTCAGCTCATTAATAAATATAACAACTTCTTAACCTCGTAACTTGTGATAGATGGAGCTTTAATTTGTATTTAATGCAGAATTCAATCTAGAACAGACTGAGATTGATGAGAAATTAATCAATCAATCAAATCTTGGTCAGACAAAGTGCTAAAGAAAGGAAATGGACAGTTAATATATCCATTTTAAGTGAAAAGAAGAATCTAATTAGCTTTCATAACAACTGATAAATCCTAAGAAAAGCAATTCCCACACAGCACTTTCTGGGCTTGGGTATATTTTTTATGTTGTCTGTTTCATTGTGCAAGCATAACACTAAAAAACAAGGAACTGACTTTTTTGGGCGTTATACATTTCCTGAAAGGACTGGAAAAGCAATAAATGACTTTGGGAATTAGAGAGATGGCACTCTCTCTTTGTGTCTACTCCTCTCTCTCTCCCCCAATAATAGCATCAGAAGCACCAAGGAGTTAGTTACTCTTCTGTCAAAGAACAAGCGCTAAATAGGGACAAGAAAACCCTATAATAGAGCAGAGGAAAGCAATAGATCTTTCAATATATGTTTACTTATTAGAAAAGGCTGCACTTAAAACAATTTATTTTTAAAGGAAAAGGTAAAAACTAAGGAGGGGCAGGTAGTAAAGTGTTCCTGGCATCTGACTTTACTTTGTCATTACTAACATGTTCTTCCCAGATTTATTTGAATGACTAAAGAACAATGATATTTAAAACAAACAAAAACAAACACACATTCCCCCTGCCCAGCTATTTACTGACAAGAAAGGAAGAAGAAAAAAAAAGAGCTACCAGGGGGTTTTTGGTGAATGTTATCTATGTACAAAGGTTAATCTTGTCACATTATAGTTTGGGTTGGAAGGAATTTAAAAGATCATCTAGTCCAACCACTCCCACAACAGGCAGGGACACCTTCCATTGGACCAGATTATTCAAAGCCCCATCCAACCTGGCCTTGAGCACTCCCAATGAATGGGCATCCACTGTTTTTTTTGGCAACCTGTTCCAATGCCTCACCATTTTCACAGGAAAGAAGCTCTTCCTAATATCTTATCAAACTCTACCCTCTTTCAGCTTAAAGCCCCTTGCCCTATCACTAAATGCCCTTGTAAAAACTACCTGTCCGTCTTTCTTGTAGGCTTTCCAGGTAGTGCAAGGCCACCAGGCAACTTTTCTCTTCCCTAGACTGGAAAACACAAGCTGTCTCAGCCTTTCCTCATTGGAGAAGTTTCATTTCTCTAATAATACTCGTTGCCCTGAATTGAGAAGAAGCTATTATCACTTTCTTAAAAAATATATTATAAATATAGGTAGATCTAGATATGGCTATAGATAGAGACATAGATACAGATATAGGTATATCTAGATATAATCACTGATTTTCAGGTAAAGAAGCAGCATGCACAGAAATCAGAATAATGGACATAGGCCAGCTATGCCTGTGGATTACATGCTAAATGGATTATTCAAAATGAACAGTATGCTTACTAGAACCTGGAAATAAAACCTATTGCATAGTCTCAGTTAGGTTTAATCTCTTGGTACTTTTAATTCAAGCACACTTTCCAGGTTTTTACCTCTGGCCTTCCTTAGGAAGAACATCCAGAAGTTTAAATACTTCATTGCCTGAAGTAACACTGCAGATTCATTCATAAATTGAATCTTACAACAGCATTAATGAATTCTGCTGCACTACCATCACAAATGGGAAAAACTGGTTTATCTTTCACCTGAGGTAAAAGACAACGTAATTCTTGTTCTATTAATGCTTTCATATGGACCAAGAGTTTACTCCCTGAGCTTCTGCAGTAACACAAGAGAAAAAATATTTCTTGCTTTTCATCATATATGGTTTGGTTTCCTTTCGCTATGACTGAAAACACTTTGAAATTTAAGATTTTAACGTGCTATTTCTTTTCATGTCATTTGGTTTGAATTAAGATTTTTTGCTTAGATTATGCTATTACTCAGAAAAATATGTGGAAGGATGATAGGAAAATTTGAGAAGATTTTTGAATTAATTAAGAATATTTTTGACATCTCTTCTTAATTGAAGAAGAAGTAGGGAACTTACAAAGTTACAGAGTGAAGTTTGGACATTTGCATAGACAGCATTAATAGCAAAGAGATCCAGCTGCTCTGAAATGTGAAGGAAGAAAATAATTTAAGGCAGCTTCAAGGGAATTATGTGAAAAGTTCCAGACACAATCTGAAACAGCAATTGCAGATAGCAACTCTTCTATTGTTTCAGTGGAATGATCTTCTAATTTTCTTATTCATTCATGTTGAATCATTACTAATGTGTTTATTTTCCAAGGATTCAGAGACCAATATTCATTCCCCAGGAGAAAATGTTTAAATGGGAGATTCTATAATAATAAGCAAGCCATATTTCTGACAAAAGGAAAAAATAACATAAACCTAGGGGAAATGGGACAATGATGCCCTTTTAAAAATGCTCTTAGTGGTCATTTCCTAATTTACATGCAACTGATAAAATAGGAAAGAAGTTAAAGAAGAGATAACATCTACTTTTAAAACTTTTTTTTTACTGATAGTTAATGGAAAGAAATATCCTATGGTTTAGAGTTACTTGATTCATAAAATTCTCCTAATAACTATACCCGGCTTTTGAAAAACTACCAAATTATTTTTCATAAGAATGCTTACATAAAGACTTCAACAGATGTAAAAGCAGACTTTGAAAATTTTGGGTTCCTTATCAGAGTTCAGTAATGACATGTTTCTGCAAGAAGGCTTTGGAATACAATTGTTCCTTCTTATCTTTCACCACATATAAAATATATCTTTCTAATATTATTGCTAAAACTAAGTTGGCATGAAATCCTTTTGAAGACAAGACAGGTGTAGTTTTTACTTGAGAGGTTGTAGAAGTGAATTATGGATTATTTTTTCATGCATGTTTATGACAGAAAATTAAAAACTAGAGTTGTCTTAGTCAAAAAATGGCCTTTGTAATGTCATTATCCTCAAGGAAGTATCTATAATAATGCAAAAGAATTATCCCTCCAAAATGGACATAATGTTCTGATAGTTATCAAAAAAAAAAAAAAAAGGAGGGGATGCTTAGATGTTACTGAAGCTTCAGAGTTTGGTGCATCTGAAATATCTTCATGAGGATGGCAGGTAAGTCTGCAAACGATGAGATCAGCTAAAGTAATGATGGAACCCAGGCAAAATATTGCAGAGAGTAAAGAAATGACAATTAATACGAGTATTAAGCCAATTGAACCCCACCCAGAGAGGCTACCTCAAATATAGATGTCTGATTTTAGTGTGCTGAGTTTCATTCCTTTTGCCCTTACTAATTAGGTTGTGTGTGAAGGATTCTTTTGTTTGTCTGTAGTTTTTTGTTTGTTTGTGGTTTTGTTTGTTGTTGTTTGCTTGTTTGTTTTTATTTCCCTTATTAAAGAACTCCTCAGTTTACATATTATCATAATCAAGCACTCATTCTGGTCGGATGGACAACCACTCTGAGGGAATTACTACTGAGTGTTATTGAGTTAATAACACTCAGTTACTGAAGGTTAAATATACCATCATCCAAAGCATGTTTCTACAGTTATCCCCTGAAAAAAGTGTCAATATGGTCTAAATGAAGAAAAAATCCAAACAGGCAAACTGATATGCTCCAGTAAACTCTATAAACATCTATCCCTTGAAATATTCAAGTTCTAATATAATTGTGTAGAGATTACCTGCATTAGCTTGCCACAAGATGTCAATGTATCCATGATTAAAGTATAAAATCTACATGCTTTCTGCAGAATCTAAAACCACATATAACCATGTTTATAGGTAGTTCTGCAAAAGCTCTATCAAAGGTATGACTGAAATATAAATTTGAACTTTCATCAAAGCAGCGTGGGTGGGCCTAATGGCTTAGTAAAAGACTGAGAAAACCTCTATTAATCTTGTCATGAGTTTGGAAATATAAAACGGTTTCTAAAACTACAGTGTGAATTCCTCAGACTATCACAGAGCTATAGCTATACCATTTTCCTTGAACCATTGTATCTTCACTAAAGATCTGTAGTGGAAGCATCAAGACCTTGCTTGGAAGGAAAGATACACCCTGACACTGGTATGAACTGATTTGGTTGACAGCCTGTGTCAACACCTGGGTACAAACCCACAGTGAGAGAGACTGGGAAAACATTGTCACACAGACATCCAATACTTACAAAAGTGAAAGTCTTGAGGAGTCAATGCCCAGCCCTGTCCAGATCTAACACAGACACTGGAGGGAGTGGATATTATGTTTCCCCAGGCTGGGCCATGCTCACATACTGGTGTTGTTACTGGGGCTTGTCTCAATGAACAGGAATTTGTTATGTATGTGTGCATGTGTGACAGGACTTGTGCAAAGTTTTGCTGATATAGAGCATCTCCCATTTGTCCCATGTGCCATGTTTTTCCTTCCCCCACAGTGACAAGGGGTAAGTAAACAAGAGTGTTTCTGAGCCTGTTTCCATGTTATCTTTTGCACAGAATAATACACAATCTGGAATTTCAACAATGCGAAAATTGAAAAGAAAAAAAATTATACCTATTTCTCAATGATAGTGATGATGCTTTGTGATAAGAAAAATAAGCAAAATGAGAGAAAATGGAAAGAAGTTAAGATAGATTTTGGGGATTTTATCTGAGAAAGTACAGAAAACTTCAAAATATTAGATATCACATAGGCATATATGAAAAAACAAATATAGTTTAGCTTAAGGGAAGAAAGGAGAAGCACTCATATGCATGAAGATCCTCTTATTTGATTATCCTATACGGAAGTTACTTTTCCTTGTTTGATAGAATTGGTAAGACTTGAAAATTTCCAGTGATCCTGGAACTTTAGCCACATACTTCTTGTTTCTTTCCTTTGTATTCAGTGTTCCTTTTTCTTTGTTATGTAATATGTATCTTTCCTCATTTTATTAGTTTCTATGATCAAATAGCAGCACATGGTGCGTGCGACTTGCACATTTTTACAGGAAAAAAAAGGCTTTTTTAATTAGCTTTCATTTTTAAATATTTTATATTGACAATTGACTGAAAGAAATCCTTTGTCTTTGAAAGTTCTACTACTTGAACTACTTTACCTACTTCTGAAGAGTTATTTAGGGTTTAAAGAATTACTTAAGAGATGTAGTAGACAGAGTGATTGCATGTAATTTGTAATTGACTCCTGAAATGAAACAATTTATGGGGCAATCCATTTGTTCATCATAAAAAGTTCATCCTATCATTCCTTCAGACTGTTATCCCATGTTGTCATCGAGGCCCAGCAAAGTTTAAGATGTGATTTTCCTCTGTAGTGTTTCAAAATGCTCTCTTGGTTTTATTATTCATTATTGGCTTGCTTTTCTTTTTGCTTTCTTTTCACGTAAGCTCAATAATATACTTTGCTGGCCTACTCATTTCCTCAGATTTCTGGAACCTGGGTCATATATGCAAATCAGCACACCCACAAAATTATAAGGAAGAAATATTAAGAAACTTGCAAATAACATTCATTATTTATATATTTATCATTCTAATGATTAACATTTTTATTGTTTTATTATTATTGTTGTTATTATTGTTTATTATGTATTATTATTATTTTACTTTTTAAAGATAATGCAATCCTTTCCAACTACATTTGCAATCAGTTGTACTGAAGGCCTCTGTATAGGGTGACACAATTATTTTGAAGTTTATGGAAATTGAAACTGACTGTAATTAGCATTGGATGTAGTCTAGCCCACCTCACTCCTTATTCACTGGTCTACAGCATGAAGCATCCTGGACTGAAATCACTGGCAAATAAACTTCAGGGACTATGTGGAACAAGATAGCAAATGTATTAATTGTTTCCCTCTTTTTTGGACTTCCAGGCAAAGTGATTTGAGAAATAATATATTTTCTGTTCATAAATGATAGTAATTTAGACTTTGGATGTAAGAAGCAAGATCAGACCAAAACACCTGTTTATCAGAAAGCCATTAAGCAAAACTTTGGTTCCTGAATGCAAGATAGATAAATTGCAGTTGAAAACCTGTAACTCCTGATGTTTATACTACTTACGTTTTCTTTGGCACATTTTTTTTTCTCAGTTTCGTTGTTTGCTTGCTTTTTCAATGCCAGAAAAGTGTATTAGCTGCCTGAAGTTCACCAGTCTCTGCTGTATACCACCATTTGCAGACCACCAGTTTAGGTGCTAAGGTGGTCATTTTACATCTACAACCATTTAGATTTAATAAATGAAGAAGACTGATATGTAACTCTGTTGTGGTTTATCACTGAAGAAGAGAATGAAATTCCATAGCAGCCTTATTACTCTGGCTGAGTTCCTTGAAGGGAAAAGGCTGTTAACCTTTTGACAATCACATTTTTGATATCTTGAATTCGTAGGAAGTTTCTTCTACATCCAGCTTTAGTTCATTGTAATTGCCAAGTGACATAGAAAGGGGACACTTATAACTCTTGGCCTGTTTGGGTTTTTGTTTTTGAGCAGGACAACTTTTCAGAGCATTTATTTGATGGGTGGGTTCCCCCGCGGGGAAAGCATTCTGTGCGGGTGCGGGCAGATGCCTCCTCACGGGTCCCACTGGAGCGGCTCCGGCTCCTCCACGCACGCACAGCCCCGGAGGTTTATCTGACGGCACGGCCAGAGGGAAGGAGGACTCGAGGCACCGGTGCTGTTCCAACCGGGTTTATTGGGATGGGTGGTGCGAGGGCGCAGGGAGGGAAGGCAGGCAGGGGCACAGCCATGGCTGAATGGAACCGGTGTCAGGGTGAGCTCAAGCCCTGATCCAGTGGTACCGGGGTTTGTAAAGGGGAAGGGTAGGCGGGGTCGGGGCACAAATCAATCACTGGGGAGAGGGTACAGAGGGGGCACAAGGTGGGGTGATCAGGGGTAGACCAATAGGAAAGTGGGGAGAGGGTGCTCTTGGGGAAAGGTCCAATGAGGGAATGGGGAACGAGGAACTTTCCAGAAGGAGGGATGGGGCTACAAATGATTGATGTTCGAGTAGTCCCAGGGCGGTCCCACCCCGTTCCCCCGTCCCCTCCTCCCGCATTTATTCTATAAGATAACGGCATCAATGGAATATCCCTTGTGTGTGCTGGGGTCAGCTACTCCAGTTGTGTCCCTTCCCAGCATCTTGTGCACCCCCAGCCTCCTCACTTGTGGGAAGGGGTGGGGAGCAGAAAAGGCTCTGGGTTTCTGGAAGCACCTCTCAACAACCACAAAAACCTTTCTGTGTTACCAACACCACAAAATTCCAAAACACGTCTCCTTACTAGCTACTATAAAGAAAACAATCTTTACCTCAGCTAAACCCAGCACAGTAAGTTACATCACTGCTTATAAAGGTGAAGCAATCCATTAAACAAAGTGAACTTTTTGAGAAACACCCACTGTACATCAAATCTCTTAACACAGACACATACATTTTAAAACATCTTGAAAACCAAACATAAAAAAACCTGTTTAGTAAGCAATCACACAGTAAAATTTGATACCTCTGAAAAGATTTCACATTTCTGCAGAAATTTAAACACCCTCCAAATTCTTTCTGGTTTTGTTTCACACAAAAGTATGTTAAATCAAGTCCTAAAATTTCTGGAGCTTATTGTGCACAGAATTATGTCATTATAAAGACCGCCAAGACAAGTCCATTTTAAAATTGTCAAGTCTTAATGACAACCGTGGTGGAAACAATGACCTTTCAGGGTTTCAGAAGATCTATGATGGCTCAAAGTTGAGTGCTTTAGGTGCATTTTAAGTAGACTTTAAAAAATACAACTGAGGAAGAAGTTTTCCTGAATGTCATTTGCAAAACTATTCATAGGAAACATTGAGAATACTGATTTTAGAAAGTTTGCTTGGAAAGCCAAGTGAGTTGTTCAGTCTCTGGATACTGAGCTTGCCAGGTACACAAAGGTACTGGTCTATAAATTTTGTCTTAGTTAATTCTATAAATTCCAGCAATATTTTCCAAACTGTCAGAATGCTTCTTTATTTTTTTGCACTGTTTTTCAGGTAAGGCAAAACCCAAAGCTTGGTTGGTATTAAATGACAAAAAGTCCTTTTGTTAATATTATCTTTATGGAGCTCCTCAAAAGCTGAAAAGGGAAAAGAGACTGTTATTAGAAAATGTTTCATGGATGCTTAAAATATAAAATTCATAAAATATGGGTTTAAATCCTAGTAGCCCTTTACCTTGAGGAAAACCGTGATCTGAACACTATACTCACTCAGAGGTTTTTGCAGGAATTTAAAACAGCATATTTTAAGAATATTTTAAAGCAAATATTCCCTTTGAAAAAGTATTTGGATTGAGGAAAAAAAAGTCCTTTTTATATCTTCTCACAATTCCTGTAAACAGGTTTTATCATTGACTATGTATACAGAACAAGCAGAAAGCAGTGAAGAGTTACATTTACTGTATTTTTATTCAAGCATAAACTGTCTAGTGGAAAAGTGTTTTGCTTGACATCTTGAAAAATGTGAATTTTCCCCTGCTTTGACAGTATAATTCTCAGTAATAGTGAAGCTGGAGTAGGTATCTTGGCAACAAAACCAACTCTTTGACAAACTTCATGACGGTTTCCCTGAAGGCTTTGTTCATGTGGCAGCACTTTTCAGTATTTAAAGCATCAGTATGTTTTTCATCGTCTGTCTTCTTTGTTTGTACCTGATATCTAGCTTGAAAAAGCAGCAGGGAGAGTAAATTCATTTGCTATGAAATTTGTTTGCTCACAGTAAATTAATTAGCTATTAGATTTACCTATATATATATATGTATATATAATTATATAGAATCTTAAAACCACATTAGAGAGAACTCTTGAGAATTCCCAGAACTTTAACAAGGCAAAAGTCTGAGCAAAGCTAGGTAGTACTACCTGAAAATAGCAATGTAGAATCTGTAAGTTTTCAAGAAGCATCAAAGTTCTGTTTGCACTGTATTTTTGCTCGTTTGGTTGCTGTAACAGCTACCAAACTAGAATAACAAAAACTAGAAGCAATTTGAAAACTTTTGCAGATCTGTCTTTCAGTAGTATAGAACATTTCATCAACAAAAAATGTACAAGCAGCTGCAGTTACAGAAATTATGTAAAGTTACCAGTAGCAAAGATCAAACACTTTGTAGTGACAGACTCAGGGTGCAACTAGGCCACTTTTTCAGGTACTGGCCTCAAATCTTCTCTCAAGATACAAATAGCGAGTTTGTGTTAGGATGTTATGCGTCATTCAGTGAAAGATAGGCAAACTTTGGTATTTCATATTAAAAAATACTGTTGACTTCATAGAAATTCTTCCAAGAATTATATTTTGTCAAATTATCCTTTATTACTCTTTGAAACATGTTCACATCAATTATTGCTTAATACTCATAAATAAAGCATTTTTATATGTAGAACAAGCTTTTGAAGGATGTTTGGAAATTACAACTCAGTAAAGATTTAGAGTATATAACCCTTCTGGAAATGAAGCTCAAATAATAAAGATTGGATTCTGTCAATGTTTTTACAGGTTACATTTTCCCTGAGACATCCAGATTGGATTGTTCCTTTTGTTATACACGTCTTTTTAGACTGTATATTTCTAAGTGATCCCTTAAATACCTGTCTATTTCAATAAGGACTGATTGAGTTGGTTCAACTTCGACAGGAACTGATGTTCCCTTTCACAGATTATTTCATTTCATATGTAGGGAACTCTTGATCTTATCTCACTCAGAATTTTACAATGTAAAAACAGTACTATGTTTCATCAGGTCTGCTGGATTTTCGTTAATCATATATTTTCTTTTAACTGCAAAATAGTTCTGGGGACTATCTATAAATGTATTTATTGTTAAGGCAGAAGCCTGTACACGATGAAATCTGCTATTTTGACACTTTAGCAAGGAGAAAGCAAGTCCATTGATTGCTCACAGGTACAGATACTTCCAGAACTCATCAAGAAAATTGCCAGGACAAGGAGGATTGCTGTTTATTTGGTGAAGTGCTAAGATCATCTGCTACATGCAGCTGATGTTGATACCCAAGAAGCCCTAACTCAGCACAACACTAAGTAGGTTGCAGTGATTTTCTGATATTGTTCATACCATGAATAATATGGCATAAGTCAGGAGCCCTGCATCTTTAATGATTCACATAAGGGCTCAAAAGAGTAAGTTATGAATATATATGGCTAATTTTAGTGTATGTGACAAAACAGCTGATTCACTGAAACTAAGTCAAAGCTAAGAATTTTAACTCTGAAGAAGGAAGCCTTTTCAGGTACTGGGAAATGTTCTTAGTTTGCTTACAGTGAGTGAATGTGAAGTGGGAATGTGTATAACTCAAATGGCTGTTTTGACCAAGAGATTTCTATGTAACCACTCTTGGACATTCAAAGGCAGATTTATTTTATAGAGGCTTTTGGAGGGAAATTTAATTTTTTCCACATTTTTCTTGGATGATAAATAACTGCATGCTTCTTGTATTTAAAGTTTTTCCAGAATCATTTTTCTTTAAGAATGTACGGCATTGGTACAGGAAAAACTAGAGAATTTTTTAGTCTGCCTTTGTATTGATGGAGAGAAAATCTGTCAAGGTCTATATGTCTTTCACCTGTTTGTGAAATTTGGGCTGCATTAGCATCTAACAGGTTGTCAGTTTTAGATGTTTAAGGGTGTATTTAAGGAATAAATTCATCATTTATGTGCGTGACAACGTTGTCAGCTAAATCTCTGTGAGAACCAGTAACTGTTACTTAGCATCTAATACCCTCTCAGCCATAAGAAAACTCCTAAAAGTTTGTTATGAATAGTAACTCATTGTTGCAGCAAGGCTTTTGAAAAGCTTTAATTTGATTTAATATTTAAAAGAAATTCGTTTACATGGCGAAATAACAAAGGACTATAGGGTCTGTCTCATGATAAGAGAGACTGTGGTTCTGGTTTTTTCATTATGTGCCAAGAAAGCTGGAGTGAAAAGTTCAACGTGCATCTTTCTGTTTGGTCAGAATAATTCCATCTTGTGTTATATGAAAAAGTTCAGTGGTTTGCCTTTTTTGCTCATGGATTGCCAACTGAGATTTTGGACACATACCAGCATGAAAAAGTAAAGCTCAAAGGACTACTTACTAAGGCAAGACAAAGGCAAAATCTTAAGAGGTTTGGAAATTTGGTGTTTAAGAATATTGTGGTCCTTCCAAGGGCCCCAAAGCTATCAAAAAATTCTTCAAAATGAACAGTGGAGACACCACTTCATAGAAAAGCATGAGATAAACTCATACACTAATCCTCATGAGGAGCTGGAGGGTCACCTTCTCAAAGAAGAAGATCTGCTTGGGCAAGTAGGACCTGCCTTTCAAAAAGCCATACAGTCCAGGCCTGATCTGACTCAGCAGTGTATTACTCAACATTGCTCTCCCTTACTGGCTAGTAAAGCCAGTGCTCATGACAGGCTAGGATATCTAAACTAGTGAGAGATGGGTATGTTTTCAGGGATATGAAATTTTTCCCTCTGTGTTCTTGAAACAGGGGGAATCATCCAGCAGCACTGTGTCAATTATGACCATGCTTTGTAGATGTTAATCTGGCCTGCCATTTGGGTGTATAAGAGATCAAGAGAAAGTGTCAGTAATATTCTATAATACAAAGGAACATGGAGACTTTATCATATAAATTTCTCTACTGTGTTGCCACAAAAATCATTAGCGATTATACCTATGATTAATAAAGTGCATGTGTATATCAAGCTATTACAAATTCTTACCAGCCATCAATACTAGCTGTGATCGATAGTATAGCAGCAAACAATTAATTATAGAAATAATCTATAATAACAACTTCCAAAGAACCAGCAATATATAATATATAATATTACAGGTTGCAAATTTATTACTAGCAAAACAAACTTTTTGATAATATAACAGCAGATGTGCTTCTGAAGCCATGCCGGAACAGGACAAGAACCATTCCAGCAATGGGAGGACAAATGAAACTGACACCAGAAGTGAGCCCAGAAAGGGACCAATGAAACAACTGGCAGAGTCCTGCTTCAAAGATGATCAGTGTCATGGATTTGGGAGTCATTCAGGCATCCCCAAAGTTTACTCAGGCTTGATCAGGAAAATGAATACTAGATGCAGCATGGCAAGTCCTTAGGAAAGGAAGTTCCATTTTTGATAAATATTAAGAAATTTTTCTATCACAGAGGCAAAGAAGGTGTAGGTAACACCAGCTTTTAAGAGTTTTCCCATGGCTGAGAGGGTATTAGATGCTAGGTAACGCCAGCTTGAGCAGCCAATAGATGATGGATCAATCTTTGACAATTTATCAAATTATAGCCAGACTTTCTAAAGCACATCAAAAAGGAGATAAGAAATTTCAGGATGAACTGCATCTACCTTCTGAGAAAATACTACATCTCATACTAGAAAGCATATGTTAGACAGGGAAATGATAGACAATACTGAAATAACATCTGTTTAGTTAAAAATAATATTATGTTAACTGGCACATCCCAAAATCGAATTAAAGCATCAGCGTTCTCTAGAACAATTATGGTAAATTAATCTGAATTGACAAGGTGGGAAGGAGAGGGGGGAAGTTTCAAATATTAAATAGGACCCTCTAAATCAGTATTTGACAGTCTTGAATTTTGAAAGAAATAGACAGAAATAGAACTACCTCCCAGAACAAGTGTAAAAAGTTGTTACTGTCAGTAAAAAAACCGCACTTATAACCAAGTATCTTGTGGGGAAAGATATGATGAGATATAATCAGATCATCCACCTTAGAAGTCTGAAGGAATAGCTCAACCATGGAGCACTGCATCAATAAATGAATGCAATTCCTTTCTGCAGACTAAAAGATACAGCTCAGAAGAGATGATAACATGCACAGCCATGTGTGGGCTCTCATACACATCTTAGAAACAGGTTCCTGGGTGTGAAAACACATGACAACTTGGAAGCTAGGATTCTTGAAAAGATCAAGGTGTCTGTAGCATCCACTTTCATGGATCACTTCAAGAAATGCTAAGACACATGATCTTGCCAAATCACAGCAATTCTTCAAAAAAAGTGTTCTAAAAACTAGTGGGTTTTTTAGTTATTGCTTCATATAACTCTTTGATATACAAAAGTTTAAAAAAACCCCACCAAAACCCCCCATTTTTCAAGCACTATGAATGGTGAAAAAGAGGTTACCTGACTGAAGAAATGCACACATGATGATGGCAGAAAAAGTTTGAATTGTCATGAAAATAAGCATAAGATATAGTCTTGTAGAGCTAGAGAAGTTTCAGTAAAAAGCCTCTACTTGCAGCCTGATAAAATCCTGCTAGCTTTTGGGAACTGTGTAAAGTTGGCTCAGCTGCAGGATCAGTACAGATATGATGGGTACTTTGCTAAACAGTATTTCTGATTCTTTTCATCCCCAGGATGGTGTCATGTCTTGGCAATACTGATTATCACTTCAAAAACTGTCTTCTCTCTTCATCTAGTGTTACACCTCTGAGGCTCTCAGTGTGGGAGAAAAGGGTCTGAGAAATACAACTAGAAACTGAAAACCTTGTGGTTAGGGCTTTTTCCATAGGTTTTCCCTTCATTCCCACTCAACCTGCACTGTGTAATTTCCTTCCCTTTTTTTCTTCTTGTTCTTTCACACTATGGAAATGACATAGACACGTGTAAAGCACTCTGTCAAACCTTAGATAAATGTCGTTCATTTGTCACAAAGCAGATACTCTAATGTGCTAATATTAAAAGCTATTTTAAAAAGCAGATTATTAATTACTCACATTTCAAGTGATGTTGCTTCTAGAAGAAGAAGGAATAATAATAATAATTCAAAACCCAAACATTCAGTCCTGTTGAGAATTCTTGGCTAGGTCTTTGATATTTTACAGGAATAGGCACTACAGAACAGTCCTGGGTCCTGGTGACTCTATCTAATAACAGTTCAATTGGATTAAAATACCTAAAAAGTTCTTGAGACAGATATTGTAACTATATATCTTCACCTGTCAGGTAAACATCCTGTCTAAAAGTGATCATATTCCTGTTTCTTAATTTATAGTAGAAAAACAGCAACAAAAGGAAAACATTATCCTTTTATTTGACTACAGTACATTTTTCATTCAAGTGTTTTGCCTGGTTTTTATGCCTCCGCTACAAAACTTTAAGAAGGAATCAGGAGAAGAAGTCACTAGAATAGTAAAGGTAATAGAAAAGGCAAACAGACAATTAATGGCATATGCAAGAATGTACCTTCACTTAACTTTTGAAAGAAAACTATTAACAGTTTGTACCATGTGGAAAGCAGAAATTTAACTGTAGTTTAGTTTCTGTTAGCACTGGAAGCAAGAGGAGAAATCTAAATAACATGAAGTTACAAGAAAGGCCACTTTATTCAGTTATAATTTCCCATTGGTTGTGAAAGACTGGTAATGGTCAAAAAATTAAAGCAACTTTCCTTGACCCATAAAGCTGTTTTATATAAAACCCTCACAGAATCATAAGATAATTTAGGTAGATAGAAACATCTGCAGGTCATTTGGTACATCACTCTGATATTCTGATCAAAACAGGGGTAGCATAGATGTTATACAAGGTTGATAAAGGTAAAATTTAAAGTATTTCCATGGAAAGAATATCCACATACTCCCTGGGCAATATCTGGCTATCAAAGATGTGTATTTTTCACCTTCTATTTAATTAGATTGATGGAAATTGAGTTTCTTGCTTCTAGTCTGTTTCCTGCGCACCTCCAGGAAAATTACTTCCCATCAGGTAGGTGAGTAAGATTTTCCCTTAAATCATAAGAAACTCAACTTCTTCAACACCGCAACTTTGACAGATAACAATTCTCCCACCTCATAGTAGGATCTGCAGGTTACCTGAGAGTGCATTCCATCCCATTGTCCACTCATGAATAAAAATGTAATCAATATGAGTCTCTGAGGGTGGTTAATAACTTGTCAACAGTAGGATTCTATACCACTAATCAAAATGATATGAGCAAAAACATTTAGCCAGTTCCATACTTAAGTTCCTAGTGCATCTGGCCAGGACATCTCTCATCAGTGTGTCTCTAGGGCTGATGCAAGGATGGGTGATCATATCAAAAGTCTGGGTAAAGTCAAAGTTGACACTATCCACTTTTTTTCTTTCTCCACTAAACCATTTGTTTCACCATTGAAGGAAATCCACTTGGTCTAGCACAGTTTGGTTTGCTTTTGGTAAATTCATGTTGACTTCTCCTAAACACCTTTTTGTCCTTGAAATATCTTAACATATTTCCCAGAATAATTTGTTAATTTAAAATAAACTGACCAACCTGTAATTTTCAAAATTCTCCTGCTTCTCCTTCTTGAAAATTATCAGGATATCTTCCCTTCTCATTGTCAAATATCTTTTCGAATCACCAGTAACTCCAATGATTGACATGAAAATGGTTAATCACAGTTATTGGCTGTGAAACTCGAGTTAATCCAGGGAAATTTCATGGCCTAATTCATACAGTTGATCAGAGTATCCAACTGAAAGTGCCCTGTTGATGCTAACACATGTAAACCTATTTTCATCTTAATCATGAATACTTGAGGACATAACTAAAGTGACCTGAGGATGAACAAGTCCAATACTCTGCTTCATTTACATTTGTTATTAAAAATAGAGGTCATCTGTGGGAGATGTCTATTAATTCTTAGTCTTCTCTTGCTGCCAGAGCAAAACAATGCTGACACAAAGGGAGGCTGCATTCCAACTTGACTGGAATGATATTGAAGAAATGGAAGATACGCTATGCGTCAAACTACCCAGAGAAACGCAGGAATTTGTATAAATCATTTATACAGCAGGTATAAAACTGTCTCTAAGCTTAAATGAAATCGATAATAGGACAACATTTCATTAGGAGTTCTAGTTTCATCTTAAATTAACTGTAGGACTGTCTTATTTATTGCAGTAGTATATAGCAACTCCCAGAAGCTGAAGGAAGGGCAGTGGGAATATGAGTGATAGTTTATACTGACTTGGGGAAAAAGGAACACCAGAAAATGTGGTACTACTAAACTCAATTTATTAAGTGGACCAAGCAGCAGAGAAGCTGTGAAAGTTTTACAACCACATACATACACGCACAGAGACATAATTATCTGAGACCTGTCCCAGTCACCACAGCAGTGAATGGAATTAGCACAGCCTCCATGTGGAGGATGAGACACAGCACTGCACGTGTCCATGTAAAGCTCTGGGCAGGCATCTGATACCTCTGGCCTCCCTCCCTCACTCTACTTGTTGTACAGCAGCATGACAGTGTTGTATGATTGGGTGGGCTTCAAGGCCAGATATCAGCAAAGGCTGGCAACCAAACAGATTGATAAACTGCTACATCTCTCAAGCACTTGCAGATATTTCTCTTCAGTCAGTTGATTCATCACCCCTTCCACAGATCAGGTGTGGTTCAGGTTCTCTCTGCATTGCCGTGTTTGGCCACAGCCCACTGCCTGTTTTGGTTGTAGTTGGCTCTGTGGTAGTCCCATACTAGATATTTTGAGAATCTCTCCCTGCTTTCAAGATCTGATGTCTGGGATTTTTCATGAATAGACAGATACCTGAATATTTATGGCTTGTGGAATACTAATTTTCTTTGTGGGAAACTAGTCATTTAACTGAACTATGGATATGATGAATGTTATCAGATCCATACCTCCGCTGTATTCCTTATCTTGGTAGTAACCTATCAAATTAGCTAGGGACAGCTAGCTGTCCTTTAATTATCATTGCTAAAATTGTTATAGGGAACTTTCATGTGGCTGGTGAGCAAGTGTGTATTCAGAGTACCATATCACTGGGGGATTTGGCTAGAAAAAATCTTAACTCTCCCCATAACCTTTTATAAACACATAAAGAATTTATCTCTTTAGTAGTGCTATAAAATTGTTTTCATTTTATTGCAATAATCTACCAATTTTCTTAGCATGTTTTATTCAGTACAAACTCTTTGAATCTAATTTCTTGGAACTAAAGAGGAACATATAATCACAAAGTTTCCTTCCTGCAATAAACTGAGATGTTCAGTATTCTGAACATGGAGATTTTTAAATTGCAGTTTTTCATACCAAAGCAGATCAGCATTATTAATATTATATCTGGTGAGTTTTAAGGTGATCAAGGTCACTGGTAATCATTTTGAAAAACTAGGTAAGGAATACTTGGAGTATTAAAGTAGCATGCCATTTCTAAACCTCTTATCTCCTCTGTAACTGGAAGAGACCTACATTAAGACCAGAGGAAGAGGTATCCAAAAGATCATGATAATGTGAACAATCAATACTGAAAAATATGTTTCTGTCAAAACCAGCATGTAATACTGGTTACAGTTTCATGACCTTTCTGACAACTTAAGGACACACAAATGACTGGTCTGCGTCTGTGCTGGCTGACAACATATTGTGAAGAGCAACTGGTAGTAGAAATGAAGTGAAGGAAATTAAAAAGGGGTACAAAATATTCTCACAAAGTATAACCTCCTAAACCTCCTAAATTCTCCCGACTCCTGACTTCCTGTACTGGTAGAGGCTTTTTTATTTTAATTTTTTAATTAGTCTAGTTATTGAGAATTTCTCCTCTGTTGCTGTATGTGATTCTTTTTTCCATTAATTAGTGCAATCATACTGAACTTATAAGACTAGAGAGAGAGAGAGATTGAAAATACAGATTTGGAAAAATGTGACTTAAAAAAAGTGGATGGATGAAGAATAATAGTAGAGGAATAAATATATGATAATACCAAAGAAGGTTCATTAACGTGTAATCACAAAAGAAACAATATTGTGTTAAGAAGGAGGAAAATTCTGATAATTTACTTATATTGCTTAAATTACAAATACTCTTCTCATGACAGCTTGGCTTTACTAGTGAATGTCTTGAGAACTACAAATCTCTGAGATTTGAAATGCATCTTTTTCTTTAGAAATGTATTTCTTATAATATGTATATGTTAAATTTCTTGATCAGTAGTCAGATAAAATACATTTTTAATTCATAGTTTGGCATATGCCCATCTGCCCTCACTGACATTAACATGTAAAGTCACAGACCAGTAAAATAATTCGTAGAAGATCTGTATAGGAAAGCAGGTGCTTGTATATAGGTGTCCTCTATAAACTGATTGTGCCGTGACCCAAGAAATACATTTGTTTGTGATTCACAGTGTGTCTGTGAATGCCCAAATCTGAAAGTAAAGTTGAGTAATTCTGGGCCATTTGAAATACTTTTAATTAAAAACTACAGTTCAGTAAAGCTTTTAAGAGGTGGGGCATGCCCACTACTTATTTAAGAGCTTTATGAATAATTATACTTATTATGTTTATTTACTTATTTTTGTTTCAAAAAGGTTTTCAATATTGTCCTAAGGAAAATGAAATGTTTAAAACAATAAACTCTTTGTAAAAATATCCACTATGACTTACATGCTATATGGCATTTGGAAAAAAAATTCATAATGAAAGGAAGTGAAGCAGGTGAGGTTTAAATATCAGACAAACAAAAATTAATAAAAAAGCAGCAAACAAACCCAAAGCTCAAACAGTTTAGAAAATTAGGCCCTGCAAGAACACTGGCACAAGAATACCAGTAACATAAAAATTAAACTGAACAGAACAGTTTTACTAATTTAACTTCAGTCTAGATTTTAATATTTTAATGAGGTAATTGTGCTCTATAATAACATGAAAATTGCATAGCCTACATGAGTTTGGCAATCATGATATCGCCAAGATGTGACAAAGGGAAAAAAATCCTTCAACTGGATGTTTCTCTTTTGGGAAAAAACCAAGCAAGGATATGCGGATTCTCTCAATAATTATTCTGCCATTACTCAAAAAGGAAATTTCAATACATAGTAAAGTTTTTGCTGTTTTTTTTTTCTTATATAGTGCATAATAGCAAAACAAAACAACAAAATAGTTTGAACATCTTTGGAAGTTTACAAAACAGATGATAAGAGGGATTTTAGGAAGATTTTTTTTCTGTTCTTGACAGTTTGTGTTCATTAATCCAGCTGATGAAATAAAGTCTTTGATCATGAATTATTTTCTTTCCTTTTCTGTGAAAGCTGAAAATGCTTAATCCACTTATGAGAAGTGTAAATTTTGGATGAAACAAACATTTTTTTGTTTAAAATTGATCTTATATCTGGTAATTAAATGGGGTATTTTTAGAATTTTTTCTATGGTGTAGGTTCACAAGCTCTCTGTAGCCTTCCAGAACAGATTATAAAGAGAAAACATTTTTGAAGATTATGATACACAGAATGCTCACAGGATGTTTCTGAATGTTCTGGGGAAATTCTGATTAGAAGTGCAGAACTTGAAAGTTGATTAAGTCACAACAACCATTTGTCTCAAGAGCTGTACAATTGATTTCTTAAGTAAATAATTTTTCTCTTTATTGAATGAAATGCATACAATTAAATTGTTTTGTCTTGTAATCAATGTGTTTTCTTAATATTTGTTCTCATTTTATTGCAAGATGTATGATGTTCTTCTATTTTCAATGCTGTTTTGATTTCCCTGACTTGACAAGACTGACTGATTTTTTAATTTGTAGATGAATTTGTCCCTCTGCTTCATAATTATCATCAGATTTTAATTTTACGTCTCTGAAAGTCATATATGTGAGTTGAATTATATGTGGAGGGAGGGTAGTTAAGCTTTTTTCTTGTTTAAATTAAATTGGAAATAAACTTCTTCTAAGCAATGTTTTAATTATCGTACAATAATTTTAATAATAGGTACGTGAGATAATTTACTCTCATGTTCAGGGTAATTATTGTACACATCATGGGGACATGAACCAGATAAAGAACCTAGTATAAAATCTTAATTTTTTAAAAATATTTTTTTAATTGGGTTTATAAGATACTACTTTTATGAAATCTGTTCTCACAATCTTACTAATTTCTATGCCTCTCCTTCTAGTACATGCATACATTCAAAGGCAATGCCTAGGGACATGAAGGTATGAGTTTAAAAGGAAATAGTACTCCAAGATAAAGGCTATAAGTCTGTTATATTTATTTATTTGTTTCACTGAATGAAGATTAGCAGTGCTTCTTTCAGTGCATTTGCACTTATTTTTTCCCTGTGCTTTTTGAAAATAATACTATTAACACAGCTGGTATTGCCTGGAAATTCAAATGATCTCATGATTTAAAAAACTTTTTCTGTTTCTATGTCACTAATGTTCTAAGAAAGGCTGAAATCCTTTCTAGAGAGAAAGAAATCCACTTCTGATGAGAAATACACATTCTACATTTCTCTAATTTTAGGAATTAGCTGCTAGAACTACATGAATGTGTCCATGAAGTTCTTAGAAGAAAGTATCTAGGTGATTCATTGGTGTCTACAAAACTGATGTATAGGTACCTCTTATCCCTCTTGTCTTTTACCTGCAAAAAAAGATATATTTGGGCAGACATGTTTCATACTTTTACATATGTATTTTTATCTTCAGTTATTCTGTTAAAGAAAACAGTTATTCAGTTAGTTTTAGTTACTTATGTTTCATAAAGCTTGGTTCCAGAAATACTTGGGATTTTTAATAACATTCCTGCAAAAAAGGTACATTCTTGAAGTATTTTACTGTAAAGTTCAGAAATGTTTGCATGATCACGTTGACTAGGAAATTAATTGATCACTAATAATTTGAAAATAAGTTTGATCTGTTCATTATGCTGTGTTACAGCTTTACATGTCCATGTTAAAAAATAGATTTTCAAAACATTTCAACTCTTCCAAAAGTGAAACATCTAAGAATAAGTATATGATTATACTAATCATTTAACAAGCTGCACAGTATGACTGTAATTTGCTACTCAGAATTTAACGAATTGCCTCCTGAAATCAAACATCTGCTACTGTAAGTGACAGTGATTACCAAACAAAGATATTAGGAATGTCAGCACATAAAAACATGAAAGAAGCTTGATATACTGTGATGAGGAAAGTATGAGGCTTTGTAGCATTATTTTTAACACCTGGAAAAAATATATATGTTTCTGACTATTAATTACCTTGATCTGAGTTTCTTACTTTCGGATTTTCTTCCCAATTGTTTAAGTCATGAGTTTGTTGGAATTAAGCTATCATTCTGTCTGTCACATATATATATTTAATTTTATACATTATTCTAAAATATTATTTACTTTTTCTGAATAAAGAAAAATAGAATAATTGAATGGATTTCCTTTCTTCCTTATTTTTCTTTTTTCATGTTACCATTACTTTAGTGCCCACATGTTGTGAAGAAAAGGACTTGACAATTAACAAGGGGCAGTTTTTGCATTAAAAATAAATCTTCTGAAAAAATCCCAGTTTAAATATTTTTGAGAATGCAGCTTTTTAAATGCTCTTCATGCCATAGACAAAATGTATACATTATTTTTGTAGTTAAGGACAAATTGTCACTAACCCAAGCAGTTCAGATTGATTAGTATCCTTGTTGTCAGCACATCTGAGATTTTGATTCCATCTGTCCTCTGCTCCAAATCAGGCTTCTTCACCAAGAAAACTGCTGTTGTCATTCCAGATTTGAGTTCAGGAGTGAAAAATTATGTAAACTATTGTTCATGGGCTTATAACTTGTGAAATATTACTTATATATTTTTTTTTATTGCAAGAGATAGGCTACATGTTGATTTTACTATGAAGGGTCTCAGGACTAGTCAAAGTTCACTTTGGACAAGGTGTGCTTTACCCTGCTGTTAACAACTGTCTACTACTGAAATAATTGTTCCCCGTCCTGTTTCATGTTCGGTTCAAGGAATAGTACACAGAATAAATGGCCTGGCTAAGCAAAATGGTCATACTGTAGCAACTGATAGCCTCAATGTCTGTTGAGGTTGGGGGACGCTTTTGGACAACCTTTTAACTTTTTCTTGATTCCAATGACCATCAGGAAGGCTGGAGTTAGAAAACTTGTAAAAATAATCCCAGTCAGACTGTAAGAAAGAGGATGAAATGATCTGCTTCTCCAGTGTCAAACTTGTGTAGACTTGGGACTCTTCATAACACAGAAATCATCTCCTCTCTGCACAAGGAAGACAAAGTCCATCTTATCTAGAGGAGACTTAAAGGGTGACAGTAAGATTGAAGTAAAGATGAAGGTTCTAGTACATTTTCTTGTGTATGAATTTTAAATGTGTTTTAATGACTTTTCTTTCTTAATTAGGTTAGACCAGTAGAGTGTAATTGGAACACTAGTAACTTATAAAAAAATTAGAGGTTGCTTAGGTTGCTAATATTTTTTTAGGGCAGTAACAAATCCTTGATTTCATTCACAGAAGTGGTATTCTCTGCTTTATCCATCCCAATATTTTGCATTTAAAGAGGGCAATTCTGAGATAAAATTGCTGATCCTACAGATAAATGTTCTCTGACATTATTTTGTTGTAGCATTTATAGCTGCCATGAAATATGAAATTGCTTATTAATTCTTTTTATGGGTAACTAACCATATTACTATCCTGAGTGGCCAGGTGAATTTTTCTTCAGTTCTGGTTTCTGGGCTGAGATTAAACAGGGAAAGACAAGCATCAGAAATGGAGACAGCTGGACCATCTGTTTCTGTGGAAATACTTTCATCATATTTCATAAGCAAGACTGAACTCTACATCTCTGATATCATACAAGTGAACTCTGAACAAAAAGATTACCATACATTCGAGGAGTCATCTTGGATAAATTACAAGCTCTGTTGCATTTTTCCTTTTCAATTTGACATTTCAGTTTGCAATATTAACTTTGTGGGGGTTTTGAGGGTTGTTACCATGATACCCATAATTTATATTTACTTTATCTACATCTACTAAGATGTAGAGCATTTGTATCAACCAAGAAATTTTATTGCTTCAGGACTTCTTTTCCTGCTTTGATTAGATAAGTCTGAATTTCCATGCAGATTTTCAGAATGTGAATGTATTGTCTCCCACTAAGTGGGGACAAATGTTTCCTGAACAGTCTAAGAACTGAACAGGAAGAAACTGTTCTGATTACAGTTGTTATGGGTGAATTTCTTCAAGCAGTAGAAGATATATCTGACTTTGAAACCATTTGGGTTCAGCCTTGCTGATAGCATCATGACAAGATTAAAATAAAAATTTAAATGATTACTTACTAAAAAATGTTGTTATTGAAAACAGGATGAGTATTTTGCAAGAATGGAAAAAAAAACAAACCATGTAAAATAATTGTTCAGTTTATTGAACAGGAAATTTGTAAATGCAATTTCACCTTCTACCTGAGGGAGGAGTGTCAAACTGATAATTGCTATGGAGGTGAAGGTAATGGAGAAGCTTCATGAGCACTCACAGGAGAATATGGGGAATTATGATAAATATCTTAATTACTTTTTAATCTCACAATATATAATGGCATCTCTTCTATTTTTTTAATCAAATGACCTACACAAATTATCAGTATCAGAAAAGAGGCATCTACTTTGGAAAACCTTTGTAACAGCAGATTTCTTCTGATCCTTTCAGTACTTTGCTTGCAATTTGGAAGCATAGCATCAATTGCTATTGAGCACCATACTTTTGACTAAAATTATTTCAGTCTTTGTGTAGGATATTATTTTGCAACAGTTCAGCAAAGGACAATGTAAGAGGAAGATAATTCTATTTCAGAACACTGCCACACACTCTCTTATATATACCTACATACTTACACCAAGACATGTTGATGCAGGTGGTTTGTCCAGCTTGTGGACATGGGGACATTTTACATCCATGCACATTTTTTTTGCATTTGTCCAGTGTATGGGAGAGACCAATTTGGTGACCATATATAAATGGTGAATATGGGTTTTTCTAGGTTTCAGGAGCTGAGAGTATTTATCTCTACACCATGACTCAGCTTTGGAAACCATTAAGAGTTACTTAGTGTCCTTTATCATTCACTCTGTCTGTCCTGAGAATAGGAGTGAGCAAAAGGCTGGGACAGGACACAGCATGCACAAATGACCCAAACTGACCAAAAGGATATTTCACGCCACTCAACATCACCCTCATCAATAAAAGTAAAGAAAGAAGAAACAGGGAAAGGGAGGTGTCTTCCAAGTTGGAAATGGTTTAGACAAAGGCTGGGCATTGATGGGAAGGAATAAGTTGATTTCTTTTGCTTTGCTGGTTTGCCTTTCCCCTATTGAACTGTCTTTATCTCAACCCATGAGTTTTCTCTTTTTTTTTTTTTCTTTTTCCCTCTTTCCTATTTTTTTCCCATAGATTTTTGGCATATGTCAGGGAGGAAGGGGGAGAGAGTGCTTGTATTGGGGTTTGACTGCCAGCTGGGGTCAGCCCACCACAAGCAGAAACACCCTCTTCAATTTTTCCCCTCCAATTTCCTTGCTTTCCAATAAAATCCCAAAATAATTGGAATCATCACATTTGCTATTTGCTAATTTTATCAGGAAACAATAAGTGCTAAAAAATACATCTTTAATTTTTATTAATTTAACTTTCATTGGTTTACATTCTTATTAGAATAATAATCTGTCTACTTCTTTAAAGCAGCAAGATACCAAAACAAAAGGTAGCTTGGAGTGCAGATTCACAGAGAAATAAATGACTCTCAGCATAATGATTTCAGGGTATAATCTCAGTATAATGATTTCACTTTACCTTTATTTTGAAAGGATAGTAATTTATGAAGAAGGATATAAACATCAACATTAAGAAGACTTGTTTTGTTTCAGCACATCTTTCCACAAACTGCATAAAAATGGGATTTCCATAGATAGAACTTCTCATTTTTTGCTTTATTTCTGCTTTAAAATGAGGCAAGCCAGTTGAAGCTTTTGGATTTCTGGGAAAAAAAAGTATAAAAGAAATGAGAAAACATTGCAAGTGACATTCAGTAGCATTATGTTGTTACAAACATGTAGTATGCAGGAGCATTTTTGTTCACATGCTGTACAACCATTAGGGAGAGTTGTTAGCAGGGCATTTTAGAGAAGTACCTGTGGCATTTTTTTGACACATAGCAGCTCCTCTGAGTGTAAGTTATGGTTGCTAAATGACTTTTCTGTGCTTAGACTGAGAAGGTCTCTCAGAAAATTTATAGGTGTTATTCTTGTAGTGGCTAGGTGACAAATTACCAGAACTGAAAACTGGAGCTTTCCCTTAAGGAAAATAAATCGAAAATAAATCAGTGTGTTAACAAATTGCAACACCCTCTTGAGAAAATTAGTTACATTATCAAAGAGAAATTACACTGATTTCAGGAAACTCAGGGTCTGCTTCTGCAGTTATCATGTGATATTATTTTGTTTAGACATTGTATTGTACTCACAAAAAGACGTAACAAAGAAAATAAGTAATTTTTAGCTCTATTAATAGAAAATAATTCAAACATATACCATAAAATTTAAGTGGGTTTGTTGTTTTTTAGTGACTTGAATGTGCTGGGTTTCTTTTGGGTGTTTTTTTGTGTGTTTGTTAATTTTTCGGGGGGATTCAGCACCTGACCTCATACCCAAATAAATTTGTAAAAATAAGTACAAATATTTGAACTAGGTTTTCAATTTCTCATCATGATCAATGGAAACCTTCATGTCATGTCATATGTGACTACATTAAGATATCTTAACACCTAAATTAGCACTGGAGTCTATCATCTAGAAAACTATATTAAGGAAATTTTAGCAAAGACGTGATTTCACTGCTAAGGACAAAGCTCTTAATAAATCTTAGGCTGTGCAGTAGCTCTAGGTGAATTTGGCAGGTATACTACCAGAATTTATAAAGACCTGAATTTTCATGGGAAAACCCCAAACAAACCAACCCCAAACAAGCCAACAACCCTCTTCTAAAGACAACCCAAACACCTGATATACATAATCCACTATATCTAAACCAGTATTAGATACCTACAGTTGGAAATAGAATCCTTCCCATTAGACTCTGTAGCCAAGCATTTTTTTTACACCATGTTTAAAAAATACTGGGCTCATCTCATTGGTCACGATGATCTTGTGGGTCCCTCCAAATCAGGATATTCCATGATTCATCAGATTTTAAGCACTGAAAAAGTAGGCAACCTCTTTAACCTCATAGAGTTGTCAACAGAAATAGGCACTGCAGAGGACAATTGACCTCATGCAATAATAAATGAGACAGGCACAACGGATCCTCCACTGGACTAATTTAGAGCTGTTCTGAAAACCTGTAGTTATATAACCTAAAAATAGACTGATCTCTCCTTCTGCCTTCTAAAAGTCAGTGAGAATGTCCTGTTACCATGTGTCATTTTTTTTGAAAACCAGTGGCAAACTTCAGCATCTACAGAAAAGCACTACATCTGGAAGATTTTGTAGCTTCAACTAATTAATACAGTTACTACTTCTTTCTGAGGACTAGTTCTTCTTTATCTAGGAGGTTTAGAAAATATTTCTAATATAAATGATGAGTGTTTCCTGGAAAACAGACAATTTTTTCAACTACAAAATAAAAAAATATTTCATTTCCTACCCTCTTGTTTCATTTAAAACCACCATTTTTTCCCTCCTCTTTCCTTGTAAAAAAAAAATTGTTTCAGGTTACCGTGTCTCAAAATGAAAACATTGACACAGATACTCTGTTTTTTCTTTCCTTGGTTCATTCTCCTCCAATTTATAAAGTCAAAACTTCATAAGCACTGGATAGTGGCTATTGTGCTAGTCAGTGTAAAGTAAGATTCCAGTAGATTTCTCTGCTATCAAAATAGAAGAAAGGTTTCAAGAGCATTTTTTATGGTTCACCAGTCACTAAATTGTGGTAAAGAATATTTTTTGCCCACATAAGAATGTCTTAGAAGATATGTGTTCCCCAGTTTCACTCTCTGGGAGCACTGGGCATTGGTGTAAAGTTAATTATGCCAATTTCCTTACTCCTGAGAAAATCCATAGGGCCTGCTAACAGCACTTACAGAGAATGGTATCCAGCATGCTTAAGAAAAGCTTCTATTACACTGACAGATTAAATAGCTGTGAAAACTACAATAAGATTTAGGATTCTACTACATGCCTTAAAATCTGAGCTGAATTTTTTAAATCTGTAAATATTAGGTTGGTGTTTAAGTACAGAATTCTTGTATTTCATATCATGTGTATCTCTGAGAAAGGCTCCTGAAAGTCCTGAGTAGGCATATTGCTTGTCCAGTCTGTGTTTGTGCTCTTATTAATACAGTGCTCATGGGGGAGTCAGTCCTTGGCGCCTCCCTTACATAAATAAATGAAGTTACCAAGCTCTCTACTCACTCTTTGCAGCAATTCTTACTTCAAACACTGCATTCTTACAGAGTGCTGGTGATATTTTACATATATATATTTATATTTTATGTCTGGAGTTTCCTTTGTCTTTAAAACTTATGTTTTTTCCTTAGTATCATATCTTAATGTCAAAATTTAAAAGCTGTTTGATCACAAAGTATTATGCAAAGAAATACCTGAGTAGATCTACATTGTAAATAAAACTGCTGTGATTTTGAGTACAGGATCTTGGATCATCCCTTATCCTTAACTGTTAGCTCTCTCCCTTAACTCTCTTTTCAGCCATTTCTACACAGCTCCCTTCAAGAGTCTAGTTGCCAAGACCTCAAACACAGACTTTACATTCTATAAAATGTGTCTTTACATTCTATATAATCCCTCATCTCTGTCTCAGTAGCCCTTACAGTCTCAAAAACTGCAACAAGCCCAGAGGCAATTCATTGGAGAATAAAGCACACAACAGTGTTTTCACACTGTAGAAAAAAAACCCAGAAACCATTTCAGCAAAACCCTCATAACATTGCCAAGCTTTTGGTTTTGAATAAAACAGTGCACCTATTTGAGGCATCTCACATGAACTCCTGGGAAAAATGAGGTGCAGGATTATGCCTTTTAGACATGCCTGTCTCATGTGGGGATGTAAGACATTCTGTGCTATTTGGGCAGGAGCATCAGGGACACCTTTGACAAAAACCAGTATCTGTTACTCAGGTATATAAACCATCTCATAATGACCTCAGGAAACTTCTCTGGAAGTCTTCCCAGCTCAAAATGGGCTTATGATCGTGTGACATGCATCACTAGTGGCCTTTAAGTCTTGCAGTTTTAATCTAACAGATACAAGAAGTAGTAAGAGGAAAGGATGACTTTTATGCAAAATGTAATGAATGTTCCCTCAGTGTTATGTCCTTGAAGTATTATAGAGTCATTACAAAGCACTGGCCTTGCAGTTCTTACTGCTTCACACTGGATGTGGCATTGATTGTTAGGGTAGCACTTTTACTTGATACAACACTGTAGGCACCAAAACCCCCTCACTATACAGACAGGTCCACTATACACATAGGATACTTGAATTTTTTATACACATGAAAATAGAGGAAGGTCTGGAGTTGTATACCTTGTCCTTTGTTAAACAAATCAGCAAGTATTTTAATGTACATTTGTATTTAAATTTGTGTTTGCACAGATGGGATTTGACAGTGGAGGGCAGCTTCTGTGAGGAGTGACTGGAACTTCCCAGTGCTTGGTACTGGGCTCCAATGGAACCAGCTCAGGGCATGGCTGAGCCTCACAGCCAAGGTGATGGTGCTGAAAAAGCGTTTAAAATAGAACAAAAAGAGAAATAAAGACATGTAATATAACAACGTTCCATGCAATATAGCAAAAAGATAAGTAAAGACAAAAGTGATTGGACAGAAATGAGCAAACACAAACCAAATAAATATCACAGGATCACACAGAATCACAAAGAGACCATCATCATCAACCCAGCAACAGCATAATCATCTCTAAAACATATCCTCAAGTGCCACATCCAGAAATTTCTTGAACACTTCTAAAGACAGTGACTCTACCACCTCCCTGCACCACTTATTCCAATGCCTAAAGACCCTTTCAGTGAAAAATTCTTCAGTATTTAATCTGAACCTCCTCTAGAAAAATTTAAGGCCTTTTCCTCCTGTCCTTTTGCTTAAGACATGCAGAAGAGAACGATCCCTATATTACTACAACCTTTTTTCAGGTAGTTGTAGAGAGTAATGAGGTTCCCTGAGCCTCCTTATGTCCAGACTAAACAACCCAATTTTCGTCAGCTGCTTCTCATAGGTCATGTTTTTTAGACCCTTCACCAGCTTTGTTGCCCTTTTTGGACACTTTCCAACACCTCAATGTCCTTTTTGAAGTGATTGGCCCAAAACTGAACACAGTGCTTGAGATCACCAGTGCTGAGTACAGGGGAGCAGTCACTGCCCTGGTCCTGCTGGCCACACTGCTCTTGATACAGTCCAGGATGCCATTGACCTTCTTCGTCACCCGAGCACACGTGGGCACATGTTCAGCTGTACATCAACCAGCATCCCCAAGTCCCTTTCTGCTGAGCAGCTCTCAAGGCACTTTGTCCAAAGCCTGTAGTGTTGAATGGTGTTGTTGTGGCCCAAGTGCAGACCCAGAACTTCACATTACTGGACCTAGGATCCTGCCTATCCTGATCCCTCTGCAAAGCCTTCCTACTCTCCAACAGATCAACACTCCCAACTAACTTGGTGTCATCTGTGAACTGACTGAGGCTCACACAATCCCTTCATTCAAACAAACAATAAGGAACTCAAGCAAGACTGGGCCCAATACTGAGCACTGAGGACCACCACTGGTGACAAGGCAGGGATTGGATTCAGTTCCGTTCACCATCACTCTCTGGGCCTGCCCACCCACACAGATTTTTTACCCAATGAACAGTACACCCACTGAAGCCATGAGCAGCCAGTTTCTTCGGGACCAAGCTGTAAGAGACGATGTCAAATGCTTCACCAAAATCTAGATTCATGGGGGGATGGAATGTAGGAGAATGGAGATAGTGCAAAAGGCAATCTCCCCCCGAGGAATTGCAGCTATACTAATTACCAAGGATTAAGAACAGGCCTGCCCTTAACAGGCCACAGCTGTGTTCAACGAGGATGAGTGTTATAAAAGAGTGGGTTGGCTAGTTAAGGAGAGAGCTGAATGTTGTTGGTTGTGAAGAAGTTGTCACTGCTGTGAGGTGCTGCCCATGAGAGATCACTGAGAAGGTATTGAACTTTTGCAGTAAGATGACAACGTAGAAAGAAATTGAGGTTAACAGCTTTTCACTTATACACTAGGGCAAGGTCACCTTGCCATAGAAGGAGATGACACAACCTATTATCAAATATAAAATTATCAGAAGCTATTATCAAAGGATTTGCCCTGCACCATGGTATAATTTGAATTCACCCACTCTGGCAAAAGAAATCACAAAAAAGGCAAACAACAATAACTCCCCTCTCCTCAATCCTAATCTGTTTTGATTTCTTTTTATGTTCCACAATATTACGTTTAACTAAATTTCTACCAAGAAGAATTTTTACTTGACTCTTTCTGTCCTTGAAAGAAGTTGCAAAATTGTATTCTGCTTCACCAATGGATTTTTATGTTGAAAATTTATCTGAAATGCCTGTAACTCCTGCACTTTGTTTTCTATCAAAACAATCCTATTCTGTTATTATTTCTTAATCAAAATCTAAACTATTGTTCTCAACAAAGTAATATCTTCTATTATAATATTCTATTATAATAGCTACATTTTATTTGTAATGTCTGAATTTTTGTTTTGCAGTTAAATCTCATATAATTGTGTACTTATACTTGGAGATAATTAGAGACATTTTATAAACAATAATGTATACTCAGAAATTTTATGTCAAATGCAAATGTAATGGATTAGGAAATTGAGTTTACATTTATTCTGCACTTATACTGAGACTCTGTCTAGGTCTCCTTCTCAAAGAAGACAATCACATAATGTATATACAGAAAAAAATATTTACAGGAATGTTAGTATCAAAGGAGGTAAAGATACATAAGGCTGCTTTGAAATACAGTATGAAAAACAGTAATTTTCCCTTTTTTGAAGTAAATTTTGATTTTAATGATAACACCAGAAAAAGAGCAAGGTTTAAAAGATTGAGAAGAAAAAAAAGTCTTGAGTGCTAGCCACAGTATTTTCCTCTTAAGTTTAGATAATGTATTTAATTACAGATATATTTTTTCTGCCGTTCTCTGTCACACACACAGACACATACATACACACACACACATATCCATAAGAAGCAGCAGTGGTCTAGAGCTCAATTTATTCACTCTTTCACAAGCATTTATTAGCATTTATGGTATTCTAAATAATTTTTTGAGCATGTAATCTTTATTCCAGAGGGCAGAAGTCTCCCACAGGAAGTTTCTCACCTTCCAGCTGCCTTCACTGGCACTTGGTCACCTAAACTGGAAGTAGACTCTCTGCAAGCAAGCTGACTGCAGCCTTTTAGTCAACACAGACAACTATTCATTTTATTCTAAAGCAGAAGTATCTTTGGACAGCAGCGTAATGGTCAGTAGTGTAGTGCCCTGGACAATGCTTCCCTGATGTCCTTTGGTTCAAACAGGCTCAAAAATTAGGATGCAAACTGAAACAGAGGTAAGATATCTCTGCCATTGATATGTGTCATGGTTTTGGTTTCATAATTCAAGTTTTCCACTACAACTGCAACAATACCTAAGTTTAGATGTTTGAATGTAAACCTTTATCCTAGCATGCGCATTGTTGAGAAAAATGCTTAAGAGGTTTTTCAAAATTAATCATATAAACACCCTCAATTGCATGAAAAACACATACTAAACAACTTTAAATATAATACAGTTAATGAGTGAATATTTAGTGGGAAATGGAATGGGCTGCAAAATAGTCACAGAGGTATTCAACTAAAATATTGATCAGTCTTTAAATTTCTTAAAAAATATTTAGTAGGTACACAGAGAAGTTAATGATATTTCAGCTAGTGAAGATGTATTTAATTTGTTTTAGCAGCAAATAAGAAGCTAATTGTGTTCAAAGGTGTTAACACCAATCAAAACATAGACAAACATGTGAGATGTCATTTGAAGGAGGATGGCATCCATATATGTGGTGATCAATGACCAAATTTTCAGTAAAACATCTTAGAGGAAGTAAGATGAGGGCAAGAGATGGACAAGAACAAAGCCTTAGGCATATCCTAATTTGAAGTTTTTTAAAAAAAGCATCATTGGCAAGAAATGCAATATATTTTTACAGATAATGCCAGATAATGCTGTAATTTTCTTTCAAAGATTTTAGCAATCTTAACACTATGCGTGTATTTGTTGTAAAAAGATCTCCCTGTCATCCTAATGAATACCAAGATTATTATTTCACATTAAATATACATGTTATCACAGTTTGTGTCTATAAAATTCAGGCAGACCCAAGAATTTTTGCTTAGATCCATTACTATCTGGAGCAAAAAGAAATCTGTATTTACAAAATCCCTAACTCTTGATTCAGTTCATTAGTTTCTGAAATGGAAATTTTTTTATGCAGCTGAATGTATCTGAATCAAAAAATCCAATTGACATCATAACTATTTTTGTCAGAAACAACACATTCCTGCCTGCAAAAGCCAAGGAGTTTGTGGGGTTTTTTTTAATTCCTGAAAGGAATAAAACATCTATGTCAAACAAATTGTGTCTCCAAGGAATTTTATTTTTTATTTGAAGTAGCAAAGTACAAAATATTAGGCCTTTTAGCAATTATATCATGATTCATCATATTAATAGTTCCACCTTTTCCAAGCTCTATTCTAAATGTTTTTCTTTCTCATATGGTCATGAAGATGTTGTGTTATCTCCAGACACTCATAATTCATGCTGTATTAATGCTGACATTACCAAGGCAGTCAGGTAATAAATGCTACCTTGTGATTTCCATTTTTCTGGAGTTGTAGATCTTTAATGGTATTCTTTATTCTAGAAAAAAAGGATTATCTTAATAGCATCTTAAAGTTAAAAGCAACTAAATGTGGTCAAAACTACTTTAGGCAGAAACCCAAGGACTAGTGAAAATTGGTACTCGAAGACAAGTGGACTTAAGTTCACTTAAAAAATGAAGCTGATAAAATTATAATAGCAATTTCAGAAGTAATTATTTCATAAACATGATTCTTAGAGCCAATTGTAAAGGCTAAATGCAAGCACAAACAAGGAATTGATTATTAAATTCCACTAAATACTCCGCAACCAAAAAGTTTTAAAAAGCCCAGCAATAAAGTGACATGACTTTTAAAATGTCTAACACACTGTTTGAATAGCTTTTCTTTCATACAAGAAATTCAAGTGGCACATGCAGCAATGCCATCATCAACTTAGTGGACAAAAGAGAAATAAATGCAACATATCAAGCGTTGCCATGTACTAAAATAAATTGGTAGTGAAATCTGTGAAAAGGCCCTAAGGCATCCATCTCTGTGAGAATCTCAGCCAAAAGGTTGGAGGAACACTCAATTCAGTTCCTCTTTATATATCAAACACAAATTGCTTGTCATCATTGCCTTTTACAGATGATTACCACCCATCATTTCTTATTTGTCATTTACACCAACTCCTTATTTCCTGTGATGCTGTATATCTGGTGCTTAAATTTTCAGTCATGATACCCCTATGTTCACCCCAAGTTATCTGTTAGACTTTGATGTGTGTCCTTCACTCTGATCAAAAACTAATTAATTATTTGATATTTTTCATCACAAGTTTTTAAAAAAACTGGCCTTCCCTACTCTTATTAAATAAAATGTCAAGTAATTTTTGCTAGGGCTGTAGAACATGCTGTGAAAATGCTTTCTTAGAATAAGCATTGTATATTACTCTTTTCTGAATCGTGCTTTTGGAAGATAATATTCTTCTCACACATTTTTTTGGGTGGGGGGAATTTTCTTCCAATTCAAGACTACCTACTTGACATGTAATACTTGAAATATTAGTATTATTTTGTATATTTTTTAGTAAGCATTGGAATTTATCTTTATTACTCTGATTGTTTGTTACAATATTGCAACCTGGGACAGAGTTTTATTCTTCCTGAAAGAGAAAATTAATCTACAGAAAACATGTTAAAATAGAAATCTTCCTTCAGAAGGCTTCAAACAGAGCTTATGTACAAGTCTACAGTTTAAGGAATGTTTGATCATGTGCCTACTAAAATAATTTGGGGCAGACTTCTTTGAAGGACCACAGTCTTGATGAGTAATATATAAAACACTGAAGGTTTTAAAAAATAATTTCCTGAAACTGAAAACAAACAAAAACAAAGCAAAAAACCCCCACTCAAACCAAACCAACCAAACAAAAAAACCCCAAAATGCAAAACAATGTATGATTGAGAAGGAAAAACCCAAAGAAAATTCTATCAAGGGTGAATTTTTAAAGAGAGTATGTATACAAAACAATCATTAAACATTAAGATGACAAAGCAACATGAAAATTTACTAGAACAACCTGCTTAATAGAATCAAGGAGAGATCAAGGAGATATTAAACCTACTTTACAAAGTTGTTTATGATTCACATAAAAGTTCAAAAAGGATCAATGCAAACAAAGGAAAGAACAGAGGAGGGATCCTTGGACAGTTAAGAGTGTGAAGACAATTCATCTTATGTAGAATGAAAGAGCTTGGATGGCTTATCCTGTCAAAATAAGTATTGAGAAGAAAGATGATCTCTAAAACATACCATGGAAAATGGCACAGAAAGATAGCAACTATCTAATAAAGAAAATTTGGGCTCAAAACCTAATGCATATAGAATAGAATTAAGTATATTAAGGCTATAAATTAGCAAAAGATTTTAACCATTTAGACAGGGAAGTATAGGAGCAAATTTGCAATCTGACTAGCAGAGGAAAGTCACTGAACATTTTAAAAACATTTGAAAAGCCATGACTCTTACCACCCTGCAAAATAGCTTAACCCTGTTATTAAATAAAAAACCCTATGAAATCTGGCTTCTTGCAACACTAGTCAACTTAATGACCTAGAACATCTTTTCTAACTCTACATTTCCTTTAATTAACCAGGGTATGTGGTGAAACATCAGGCACTGATGTGGATTTAATGGCCGCCTAAACATTCATGGTGGAAAAAAAAATTAGAACAGTTCACAACCTCTCGTGTATCAAGCACTTAACTGGGGCCAGGAAAAGTATTTTCCACAATATAAAGAATAATTAAACATAACTGTTTCTCCTAAATCTATATAATGTTCCTGTCAGGAAACAGCTAAATATTTTAGAACTGTTAACATTGTTTTTTCCATTTAAACAGGATGTTATGTTTTCACTCCAATAATGCACATATTGGATATTGAAAACCAAATTTATTAGCTGAAAAGGTTATGCCAGCCCCATGTACTTTTGATTTAAAGAAAGAATGTATTTTATTCCTGGTGTATTTGGGAATATAGATTATAGATGTAATTGATCCCATATTATTACAAATCTCTAGAAAGAATTTTCACTCAATTTAAAAACTATTGCACATCTGAGCCATAGAAACATTTCAGTACATACTGAGTACACTATGAAAATGATGCAGATGATGAAATTTTACTGTGAGGTGAGTCACAATCAACACTGAAGAACCCTAAGGATACAGGGTTTTGTTTTATTTTGATCATGCTTTGCAGCTTTTTGGGTATTTTTCTGGTTTGTTTGTGGGGTCTGGTTTTTTTTTTTTCTGCTTTGTTTTTTAATTTCCAGTGTCAAGACCAACAAAACTTCCAGTTAGATACTAGGAGAAAAAAATCATAATTCAAGTAGTCAAAGACTGAAACAAATTTCCTACATAGACTGTGTAATATCCATCACTGGAAATACAGTAATTATCATTGTGTGTGGTTGATCATTCTGATGATCTTTGAAGCTGGATCTGACTTTCATATTATGCCTATGTTGAGCTGATAATTGGACTAGGTGACCTAGTAACATAATTTTTTTTTCCATTTTCCATTTATGTGTCGATGGCACTTCCAACCTTAATTGTCCTTTGATCCTATGAGCTATATTTGTTGGTCAGTTTCCTGGTTTAATTATTCATAGTTTTAGGAATGATGAATTAACAAGGAAAACTTACACCTTGCCTATAATAATAGGAGTCTAGATCCTCTACATCAAAACAAATTTAACTCTATTGTCAGCTGGACAATCCATGAATGTGTTGTTGAGATAATTGTAATTGCCTACATCAGGTAGGAAATTCATGTCAACTGTTCCAAATTCCAGAGTCTTTTATCTATAGCCTTTAATATGAGTCAAGGATTAACCAAAGATTCTGGATTGTTTAAAAAGAGGTCTACTATATCTACTGAGTATCTCAACTATAAGGAGAAGTCAATAGCACCAGATTTTATCACTATGTGTACGAGGGAAAGGAAAAATAATTATTCAAATATACTATAAATAAGAATAGCTTTCCTTTGTATTTAGTTGTTTGATTTATATAATGTTGCAGGTTTTGTATTCTATTGTCTGAATTGGTCTGAAAGAATATAATATAGTTCACTACTGTGTGATGTTTTACTGTAGAAAGGCAGGTTTTTCTGAAAAAAAACCCTCCACAAACCAAAACAAGAAAACAAAAGAAAAACTGATCCCAAATCCAACAAAACTAAAACAAACCAAAACCTAAAATATTATTAGAAAAATTAGAAAATATTATTATTAATTTTAGTTTTTCCTGAACTTTAGAAGGGTACAGCACATAGGAGATGTATTATCCTATCTTCACAATTATGGTTTTTTACTATGCAGCACATTTAGTCCTTTAGAACTTCTTAAATTCAAATGAATTGTTCTCTGCTAAAGCTGTAGTAAATGTGATGTAGAATAAAAATAAAATAAACTAATTTTAGACTTGAGATATATTTTAAGAAGTATGGCTCATTTCTTTGTTCACATCTCATTTCTGAATCTACCTTGAGTGTTGATGCAAAATTCATTGACATTAATTTTTACATGTATAAAAATCATCATTCTTCCTGATCACAAGAATTCTAATGCAGATGGCATTAGAATTGTACAGGAATTCTTATTTGGCTTATAATTGCTTCTTTTTAAGGATATAAAACCAATTTAAAACCTTGACAAATCCTTTTTGTTAAAAGAAGGTGACAGTTTCTTTCTGTAACTGTGACTGACATCTTACCTGATCAACTGAGACAAGATTTTATTTTAAAACTGAATCTCAAATCTCTTTAGAACTTGTTCTATACATTATAACCTTACTGTGAATGACTTTAAAGAGTACTTTCCACTTATTTTTCTTCTTATTTTCCTCCCTTGCTTTCTCTTGCAGATCAATCTACTTCTGATCTATCTAGTCTGACTTCAAAGACTGTGTTTCCTGTTACATCTCCTCCTTGACCTGAGAAATTTGAGGGATAAAAGGTACATTTTTCTGAAGAAAATAAAAGGAATTTGTTATGCATATGTTGTGAAACTGTTTTAAGGGTGTGTTAAAAATAGAATTCTGTGGTTTATTTACATGATAGCTTGAAAGAGAAGAAAAGTCAAATGAAGTTGTAAATAATAACTTAGAAGACAAATTGTAACTAGACAACATTTGGAAACAATAATACTAAATATATTTTGTGCTCATTAAATGCCACTGATTTGGCCTACTCATGAGTTGGTTGTGGAGTGCTAGACAGGTAAGACGGCCAACTGAGTGCATTTCCAAGGCCCAGAAACATCTGTAAATCATCCTTCAGCTGTTTTCTCTGAGTTCATCTACCTTTTAAAGCTGTCAAAGACCAGACAAGTTGTATTTAATGCCTGAGTTTTGATTAAAATGACATATAACTAATTATGGAGGAATGTCAATCTGTATCAGAAGTAATACTGAGTTTTACAGCCATGGTAGATTGTTCCGCTCACTTACTGTTTTTCTCCCAGAAACACAGGTTTTTCGAAGAATATATCACATAATAGTTTGCTAAAGATGGTTGCTCCCCAAAACAGTGTTTGTTTGGTTTTTTATAATGAATGTGGTATTTAGGTTAAAAAGGAGTGTTTATGCAACTCTGGATTGACTTTAGTATCTGACTCTGAGCATTCTATATACTGGCTTTGAGAGCAGCGGACTTTCTAAAACAGACAATATCTATTTGTTCTCTAGAAACTTGTTCACTAGAAACTTGTACTCTTAATGGATGACTCTGCAAATGGTTCAACTCATCGTTGCTTACAGTTCATTTAATAGTCTGTACTTAATTATATCATAAAAATTAAGTAATGGGATGCATGTAATATGTAGTGAACTGCTTACTATATACCCAGAATTTCTCCTTCAAAAGGAAGCATGAAATAAAAGTGGAAACAATCATGTATTAAAATACATCAAAAGACTTGCTACTGAAACCATGCAAATTACAAGTCAAAACCAGACTAAATCTCTTTGTATGTATATATGTATGTAAGATTTATGGTGTTGAAAAAGGTACTACATTTTCTTTGGCAAAAAAATAGGTGAAAAACTTCACAATAGAATTAAATTAACTGATTGGTAAATACAAATGTCTCCACAGAGTTACTGCAGTATTCTGTTCTATTCTAATCTATTCTATCTTATTCTAGTCCATTTCATTCTACTCTAGTCTCAAAAAAGAACTTTGTAAAATAGTGTTTTTGTTGCAAATAAAACATGTCATGCCAAATAAAACAAATTACACAAGCAGGCAAATGTACCAAGACATATTTAACGCTTAAAGTTATCTCAGACCTCATTCAAAGAACATTTCTCACATGAAAAACTAAGCAGGTAAAGAAGAACCTTTAAGAATCAGGGGTATGACTCTTTTCCATAGGACTGGTAACAGTCAAAATTTCACTTTCTTTAAACCTAGGAAAAAAAAAACCAACTCCAGGACCTTAAGAGAATGGAGAAACAAGAAACTCAAACAAGTACATATTTAAAAGTTTTATGACATGGATATTTTACTGTATTTTTTCTCATTCTTTTGCAGTTGTAACTTCTGTAATTTAGCATATTCCTCCACACAAACAGAAAATGGACATTCTGTTTTAAAGCCAGATTACAAATAAGTATGAATTAAATCATAAGACAAGATAGAGGAGTTTAATATTCAACAAAGAAAACATCAGTGACTGTGAAGTTTCTGTCAATGAAGTTCACTGAGGCTCCTTCAATTAAGTGAAAAACGGAATGTCTGAGAACTCTGCAAAAGCGTATATTTAGCGTGCCTAAGATTTTATCCTTTTTGACTTGTATTGATCCCTGAAAACAAGATCTCATGTGCTTAAATGTTTGAAAACACATGTTCAAAATTTGTGGTGAATGCAAAAAGAGAAGAGACAGTGTTTCAAGGTTCTCAAATGTTCACAGTGTTATTTATGCACCGATATGTGCCATACAAATTAGACTTAATTCATTGTATTTAAATATACTGTCAGAAAAAGCACTTGTCATCATTTTCATTATTCGATCATTTGACCTAAAGAATTTCTCAAATATTTCTTTGATGACTCATCAAAGGCATCCTGTTAGAGAATAACGGAAACTGCATTTTCCTATTTCTTCACTAATTGTAGAGTGCTTACAAATTCATTCATACAGCATGATCCTCTTTTTTGTTGATTTTATCCTCCTCTGGCAGTATGTTGTACAAATCCTGTCAGAAGGGAAAGGGCAGTTCTGTGTTAGATCTGGGAACAGACAGGAAAATGATAGCAGCTTAACTATGAAGTAGGCTCCAGTACTGTCAAAACTTGGATGCCTATGGCCATCTCTTGAAGCAGACATTAAAACATCTGGCTGAACTTTGTCTAATCAGAGTATCCACTCTTTTAATATTTATGTTGGAATTTTTAATGCTACCTGTCTTAAAAAGCCAATTTAAAAGATATAAATAAATGGTCAGGGAAGATATTCCTTCTTCCTGTAAACTTCCTAATTAGTTAATAGTCATATTCCAGAATCCACTGGTCTATTTTACCTGATAGATTTAGGATGAGGTATTTAAATTCTGGAAGTACTGATTCTTTCTATCATTTATAAAGTCTGAAAAAATGTACTCAGCCATAAGGCAATAGTGAAATCGGTAAGCCCTGAGAACTGATGTTATGATTCACCCCAAAAGGCAAAGGTAGCCCAGATTCTTGCTCACAGATCTCTTGGAGTGGATTAGAGTGAATTATCGGTGTTTGTATTTCTACACACATATATACATACACATATATACATATATGGTTTATTTCAGAACAATTTGGTTGCAATGGATAGCAGATATTGCAGCCATTGGGGTTATATTATCTATAGTAATATAGCAGTGTGAAAGCATAAAAATAACACTTAAGAAAACATACAAGGAAAAGAAAGAAAGAGAATGGTCCAGAGTAGAAAGATTTGTAACCACCACCCACAGAGATTAGATTTGATTGTTGCAGCTTAGATGCTCCTTGGTCAAAGGTGTGGTCTGTTGGAGGTGGGAGAAGAAGCCCACAAAGCACAAACTATAATACATCGAGGCTCTGCTGGAATGCTCAGGTACTGCCCCTAGACAGGAATGGAGCTTTCAGTCCCCTGGGGGAAAGCCTTAGGAATGGGTCTGGGGGCACTTTGGTGGTTTATGGCACCCTCTAAAGACATGAGAGCTGCCCTTCAGTCAGCACAGTTGAGCCAGGAATGCCCCATCAGACCTTCCCCTGAGATGGAGAAAGGGGATTTTTAGAACTGAACAGTTGGGTAAAGGAGGTCAATTAGCATGGCAAGAAGCACCTTCTGGTCTTGTAGCCTCCAGACAGTTCACACTCTGTCTAATGCTAACTAGCCATTAAACACCCCAAAACTCATCTCCTTTTCTGTGTGTGTGTTTGTGCAAAATTGGCACTTGATCAATGGGTGAATAGTTTGAGTTGTTAATCATTAGCAGCCCAGTCTCTCACAACTGGAAATAAAATTCTTTGGCAAGAAAAGTAGATAATTCAGGTTCTTTGCTTGGGCAACAACTGAACAAGGACTTTAGAAACTAAGATCATAAAGAGGTGGACATTTAATTTCAGGTAGTATAGTCCTTTCTGGATTAATTTTACTGTCTTTTGTAAGTTAAAGCTCCTTTGAATAACCTCTTAAGTAGACTTTTTGATTTAAACATGTTGTTTTTCCATCCCAGAACAGTCTGCATACACTACTCTCTCTCTATTTCTCCTTCCATTCATATAGTTTACTCTTAATTTTTTCCTTTTTTGAGCAATATTTTCTTGAAATTCAAAGATGGTTCTAAGACAAAACACAATTATTTAAAAAATAACTACACAAAGAATGCAATCAATAAGGATTGATTAAATTTATTCTTCATATTTTATACATACATAGTATATACTCTGAATCTTAATTTTGTACTTAAAAGTGCCTGGTTTTAAGTACAAAGGACTTAGTAATTGTAAGGATAAGAGAAAGACATACATATACGCAACACTTTGTTTTGTCTTTATGCAGGTGTCTAAAACTGGTTGGCTGAATCACACTTTAAAATGCCTATGCTTCTTTATTTAGCATAAAGATAGCTGGAAAGAAAACTCTGCACAGTGAGCAATAACCAAAACTCAAGAAAGAGAATATGTCAAAGGAAACCTTTAACCTTTTGTTTTTTATCTATATGAATCTCAAAATAGCTTCAGGAGAATTATTGAGACATACATGCCAAATTGCATGCCGATAAAGCAGAAAGATGTTCAAAGTGAATTTGAATTAAGACTTAACTGAGTTGAATTAAATAGGCTTCTTTTTTTGTAAGGTTTAAATACATCTTTATAAATGAGTAAGATTTCTATTCATTTCTAGTGTTTTCATTATGAATTTCTTCTTTCAGCCACAATTTATCTTATTGCCCTTATAAAAAAAGGCATTATTGGGCCTTGGTTCATTATCTACATACCAATTAATTCCTTTCTTGCTTAATTTACTCTTTTTTCCTCTTGACTTCTGCCTCAGTAAATTATCTTTTCCATGGAGAACAGGTGAACAGAAAGTGAAAAGAATTGGGTATAATAACTAATGAAATTAGTTGCCTGAAATTCTGTAAAGCATTGCAGACATCTTCCTTTTTAAAGTAAAACTTGCCATTTTGTCTTCATTGCCAATCTCCACAGGATAAACATCGAAGGTCATTAGTTTTTGCTGTTAAGTCTCAAATTGATAGGAAAATGTGCTACACCAGTGGCATTCAATCATATTTAAATTAAACTGTTTCCATCCTGATTTTGATTAGCTAATGTATGATGACTTGTAATTATTCATTACTGAAGCATATGATATGCCAATAATGTTATGTAATAGCGAGATATGTAATTACCCGAGTGTTTTAGATTTTTTATCATTTTCTTTTTTGATATGAGTGTGTGTATCAACTCAATTCATACAATTACATAGATCTGGGACTGAATATTTAAGTGGTTTTTATGGTTACGTAAAAACCATCTAAAGAAAGTGCTTTTAGTTAAAAATTTGAATCCTGACAAAATTAACGTGTTCTTATTTTTACATCACAATTTAATGATCATAACAAAATAGCAAGAACCATTTTTGTCTCTAGGATTATTAAAAACATCAGAAAGAAAAGTATCAGATGGTCCAATATCTTGCTTTTCACATATTAATTCTAGCATTATTTCTTAGTAGTTCATTCAGATTTAATTAATCTGTGTTTCGTAAGTATTTCTTACAGGTTTCTTTCACAGATTTTAAAGAAAACAGTTCATTGGACATTAATATGCTCCTGAAAGGAATGTCTGCCTGTGGATGGCACAGTTCTCCCAGTTTACTTGTGATAGACTTCTGGTACTTAATCCAACTAAAGTTTCTTAGTCAGGTGAAAATAATTTGCAAATTACTTAGGTGTTAATTTATATACCACACCATCAGCTAGGAAAGAAACAAACTTACTGAGCTTTTTCAACATTTGAAGCAAAGGTATTGGTCTAGAAGCAGAGTCTGTAAAGTTAAATTCTCTTATTTTCACCAACAGATTTATCTTGTTCAAGAATAGGATCAATCACTCCAATCTATTGACTTCCACTTAAACAAGTATCCTCATGCTTTATTGAGCAATTAACCACCAAAACAGTGGAAGACTACCTTGTTTTATAAGAATGTTTCATTTGAGTCATGCTGAGTAGAGCCCCAATTATCTATCTTTGAATGTAATTTAATAAAAAAGAGGATATTTGAAATGATTATATATATTGAATTTCATATAGTTTAGCTTGAAAAGCAGCTGGAAGCTTATTATATTTCTCCAAGTCTCTGTCTTCTGTTTTTTCAGTTTTATTTACTCAGACAATCTGTTTATTTACAGATTGTCTTCTACTGCAAATTAACATATTTTGGGTAACACTGTAAAGATACAGGATAGCAAGATGGTTTGTTCCCAGAAAGTGTATATATATGCATGTTCTAAATCATAAAGTTGTTTATTAGTGTTAAATACAAGAGAAGCATCTAAAAAGACATCTAGTTCAGCCTAAATGACAAATTAGGTAAACAAGGAAAATCAAATAAGCCCTTTAAAGCTTTCAGCAATAGTGGCTCCTTATATTACTGGTGTAATATTTTCATAAATAGTCTTTTGTACACAGCTAAACAAAAGCTAAAACTAATTGGTTTTCATCACTATTAGTGACTTTTTGGTCACTCTAAATCACTATTAGCCATCTGATTGTTAGAGAACAGTTTTTATAGGTAAAGAAGCTTAATATAGTTCCAGGCAGGTCAAGTTCAGATAAATCCTATCAATCTTGAGGCCTCTGTGGTTACCTCAGCACTCAGTCTCTTACAAGCAATAGCAGCAGCATTATTTCCTAGGCTACAGGGCTATTTGCAGTACTCACTTGGAAGGAACTGTTATAGGACCTCGCAAATTTTACCCTAAGCAGATCAAAACACTCCAACAGAAGAATCTAGTGCCATACTCTGTCATGGATCCCTTTAACCCTTAATTTATTTTGGCTAAGGTTAAGGTTAATGTATTCCGAAGCTAGTGGGAATGCCCTTGTAGACCTTAGAACTGAAAAACACTGTGAGTCCACCAATAGTCATTATTTCTTCATCATCTAAATTAGCCTTGATATCAAGTAACAAGTGCTGATATAGTACTTATGGCTCAAAAAAGATCTACTAGAACTTTAAAAGACTTAGAATATTTAAATAGGTAATTGTAAATTTTTCACTTCTTTTTTACTCAGTCAAGGTTGGGATTAAATGCTCAAGACAGTATTTCTTGTTCACACTCAGATGTTTATTAGTTCTTATCTATGTTACAGTCTTATAAAGCATGAGTTCTACAGCACTTCAATCTAGCAAACTACAAAATGGAGCTGTATCTCTGTCTATGCAAGGTCTTTTAAGCATAAACTATCCAATTAAGAAATGATACCTAAATTATTTTTGCTTTTAACCCAATAACCAACCACCCATGCATGCAATGTGGACTTTTTTATCCAAATTCACAATAGCACCCAAACCCATGAAGGTGAAGAAGAAGGACTAGCAACCACCCTAAAACCTCCATCTTAGCTTTATATATATTACTATACTCTAAAACCTTAAGCTCTAAGTCTTTCACCATGTGATATTACACAGGTCTATTCAAGCTACAAACCAAAATCCTAGTTCTATCATTCAATTTAGCAAGCCTTCTTCATGGCCTCAAGTGAAATGCAGTGTTCTCTTGTGGGTCAGTGCCTGTCAGCTCAGAAAGTCTAAAATTCTCAGTAACCATGGCTCCAACAAGTGATTCCACAGAAGGAGTGAACAAAAAAGCTGGTCTGGTAAGGAGGCAAATTAAGGAAAAAATAATTGTGATATATAAAAATTATTATGATCTTAATTTTTTTTTTTGGGGGGGTGGGGAAGAGGGCTGTCTTTTCAAATATAAGAAGAATTGTTGAACACTACCTGAAAGGAGTAGGAAGCAGGTTGAGGGGTTGAGGCCAGAAAAATGAATTTATTTTATGAAATGACAGGTAAAGGTCATCTAAGGAGATGTTTGTCATGTTGTTTCTGCTGAGGTTTGGTCAGGGTGAAACTGGGACAAACAATAGAAGAGAAATACACTAAGGAGAAATACACTGAGGAGTCCAAAATGCATTTAAAAAAACAAAACTCAGGTCTTCTGGTTGAAATTTATTCTTTTCCCTCAGCTTCAATTTTTACCGCAGTTGTAGACAGAAGGATTTGAATGAGGCTGGTTTCTCCTGTGAGAAGAGGTGAAGACTTTGTATATAGTTTTATGTTTTCTTGCAGAGTTTCTAGTAGCTTGCTCTAGGCTGTGTCCTGCTTAAAATAAGAATTATTATGCAGTTTAGGTACTTAGGTAACGCATCCTTCATTTTTGGGTTTTGTTTGAAAGACACCAGCAAGCATTGTTGCACCCAAGCTGTATTTACCTAAAGCTTCAAATGACCATTGCATTAGTGGGTATTATCACTCCAACTGTGAATATACTAATAAAACACATTGTTGATTTGTTATTTTAATCCATTAATTTAAATAAATTTTCAAATTTTTTAAATTTTGCCCCAAAAGGGAGGGGAAAGTTTATTAAGTAAGCTTGAAATAAGGTGGGAGAAAGAAAATATAAATATATGTACATGGACATTGAATGGAAATATTTTCTATGGATTTCAATAACTACCTCAAGAGAGGGTTTGGAATAACTGTGTTAAGAGGTTATCAGTGAATTTAACTTTTGCTACTTAATTTTCAGGTGTTCAGCTGCATATTCTTCATTCTTTTAATGTACAGAGCTCTTAGCAGTGGTACCAGTGGACCCCTTACAGACAGCATAAAGCTGTATATGATACAGAGATTCACATACATAGCAGAAAAAAAGCGGGTGTCAAGGGCTTGCACACAAAAAGCATAATATGCTTATTGGTATGCTGAGATTCAAACAGACTCTTTTCCAGACTGACAGTTATTTCCTTACAGTCCTGCTGGGGATCTAAACTTAGAAGGTAACTAAACAGTCACATCCATGATGAAAATGATCTGGTGTTAAAAACTTTCAGTAAGAACATCTCTGAAGTAAAGACATACTTGTCTCATGTGCCTGAGGGAAGCCTGACAATTTAGTATTTTTATTTTCCTTTTTCCTCTCTCCCTTCTCTTCTCTCACCCTCTTCTGACTCCTGAGAAAGTTTCCTTGGTTGGAGTGTTTTTTAATAAATATGGGCAAGAAGCTCATACAGAAAGAAAAAGAATTTGACTTCTGTGGAGGATGCTATTTTTTTTTCCCAAAGGACTTCAAAATGTTTTTAAAAGAAACATTCAAATATATACTGTTATAGGAAAAATATTTTCATTTTATAGAAGTATCTATAGAAGTATTTTTTCTCTCTCAGTCCACGACAGTCTAAGTCTGTATGAACATTGTTCAGATGCTATTTTGCTAGATGTATTTACAGAACTGAGGGAAGAACTTTGTAATTTATTTTATTAGTTTTGAGATAAAAATATGGAGCAAATCTAAATATCAACCTTGATCTTCTAACAGAAAGGTCTAACATTCAAAGCAGATATATCTGATATCTGCCCATGATTTTTCTTGCCTTAATTTCCTGATATGTTTCTCTTCAAAGGCAGAAGGTTTAATTTTATTTCAACTTATTAGAAAACTGAAAAGAAGTGTACAACAGGCAAAATGTTTTTCTAGCCCTCTCTTCTTTTGAAGCCATGTAACGTAACTTTTGCATATATTTTTCTTCCTCCCTTCCATTCATTTGCAACAACTTATTCCACATTACTGCTTTTCTACATATATACACCTCACTATAATGCATTATAGAAAGGTACATGCTATAAGTGTTATAGTCTGATGCTTTTTTCTGTTATTTGAAGAATGGTGAATCTTCACACATCTAATAACACCTGAAAGGTAAATCAGCAATTGCAAGTTTAATAGCTGCTAAGTGCAAACTTCTACAAAATGCAATTACTAGAGTTCAAAGTCTGCTCTTCTTGCTTCCAGTGAATTATAAGTTATTCGTGATCTTTCTCTGGGACGCATTCATGCTGGTCATGATGAGAAGATAATGTGCTTTTATTCACAGAATTTTCAGCTGGCTTTTTGCTCTCCCTTTGAGTCAATTCTTTGAAGTCACAGGAACACTTCTATTAAACTTGTCATTGGATCAGGGTTTCTGTGAGGAAAAATCACAATAGAATAGAGCAAAGACAAATACACTGGCATTGAGTGCTTTTTACTACACAAACCAGAAAAGATTAACTACATGCATATGATAATTCTGTCATTGAAATAATTCCCTAATATTACAGCAAACAATAATTTTAATTACATGTTTATCACTGGTGTATTCTTTCTCCATTTCTTTCAGATTTCAAAGGTGATTTGTATAAAGCAAAATAAGAATCAATCTTTAATACCCTAATTTCAATTCTGTTAATTTACTAAATCAAATAACTGGATAAAATGTACAAAGCACCTTGATCATCCCATGCAAATCAAAACATTAACCTCTGTTCTTTGAGATAAAAATATTGCCACATTTCCCACACTGCAAAGGCATCAGAACAACAGAAACTGATTCTCCTTTCATGTAGGCTAGACATGCATTTTTCCTTTTCATTAAAGAGAAATCCCAAGACACCTAAACTTCTGACTAATATTCCCTAAATAAGGGATTAATTTGCATGGCCTAAATGAATCTTTGTGGGATGAAATGCGCAAAAGATTCAAAATTATTATAGATTCCCGAAACTAGTTTAGGCTGAAACATTTGCTAACTGTGAGATATAAATGAGAAAGAGTAAATAGAAATTATCAGAAAATATAGACACATATATAGACAAAATATTGAGATGAAGGCATGTGGAACATGTTAGAGGGAGTAAATAAGACTCCAGGAAGGAGCAACAGACAAAACAGTCATGGAAATATTGGCAGAAATTTAAAGAGGGATATGCTATAAATATGTTTAGTCTTCCACTAGTACCCTTATGTTTGCAATTGTTACTCAAGGTTAACAAATAAGAGTCAATGGGAAGTGAATTATCTGCTTCACGACCCTTCTAACATCTCTTCAAAAAGTTTTGGAAGAAAAAAGAGCTGAGCACAGGAAAGTAGCTGACTACTAGGCTTTATAAAACAAGTTGTCTAAAACAAGATAGTCGCATTTAGCATACATGTAACAACTACTGTTTTTATATTAGAGTATGGATTTTAGCTGTTTCTTGAAAAGAAATGAACCAACACACAGAAAAGCTTATATATTCAACAAAGTAGATAGAAATGCAGTTAATTAGAATTTATATGCAGTTAATATCACCAGATCCCATTGTAGAGGAATATTCACCAAATAAAATGGCTAACTGAGGTAAATTTTGCTATTTGATGCTCTAGAAAAAAATCAGAAATCCATTATGGTCCTTGTATATTTTTAAAAATTCCTGTCTGGAGTCCATCCTCTGAGTCCTTCATTCTAGAACCCATCTCAGCAAACTGGCCAGCCTGCTGCCAGAGATTTTCTTGGCCTTTTCATAAGATGGATTCATCACTCCCTAACAGGCTGGAATCATTTTAACAACTTAAATGAAAATTTCATTTTGTTTTAGAACTTGTGGATTCATGTCAGTTGCAGATTCCTCCTAATATCATCGAGTCCATCCGTTAACCTAACATTGCCAAGTTCACTACTAAACCACATCCCTAAGCACCACATCTATTTTTTAAATGCCTCCAGGGATGGTGGCTTAACAACTTCCCTGGACAGCTTGTTCTTCTGCATGATGACTCTTTCAGTGAATAAATTTTCCCTGATATCCAATTTAAACCTCTCCTGGCACAACTTGAAGCTGTTTCCTTTTGAGCTATTGCTTGTTACTTGGGAGAGGAGACCGACCTCCACTTCTCTATCACATCTTTAACGTAAAGAGAGCAGTAAGGTCTGCACGAGCCTTTCTTTCTCCAGACTAAACAACCCCAGCTCCCTTAGCTGCTCTTCATAAGCAGGAATACTTTGGTTTTGAGGAAAATTGTGCCAAGCATTTATGAAAATGCAAACATGCAATACTTTAATACTCTTGCTTTATTTTCACTTTCTCTACCCCTCTTCTATTTTACTGTCCCCTCCCTTTCTCATCTATGCTAAAATATATAAATAATGTAAAAATATGTGAATAATCTAAACAAATTTCAAGTATCACATTTTGCTTAAACTGTCATCTTCAGACTCAGGAAACATGAAAATTACATGTTCAAAAAGTATTTTTCTAGAGGAACTCGGCCCTAATTTTTCACTTGTCTGGATGTATTATTACTTTCATAATTCAAGGGAGAGAGAGAAGGAAAAAAGGAGAAGTGAAGAGTGATAGGAGGAAGGGGGATGAGAAATAGAGAGTAGAGAGGGAGAAGAAATGGGAGAAGGAGAGCAAATGAACCAATAGAACTTCATTATCCTAACTGAAGTATTCTACAAGTACTATGCAGTTACTTTTGCCTTTCCTTTAATTTTTTTTCAAGTTCCTTGGGTACATACATATCTAACAAATCAATACTGCGACCATCACTTCAACCAAAGGACGTTGAAATTGCAACAATCAAGTTTTGGTCTTGGATCCATAAGCAATGATATTTTTTTACTCCCTTCCCTTCCCTTCCCTTCCCTTCCCTTCCCTTCCCTTCCCTTCCCTTCCCTTCCCTTCCCTTCCCTTCCCTTCCTTCCCTTCCCTTCCCTTCCTTCCCTTCCCTTCCCTTCCCTTCCCCTTCCTTCCCTTCCCTTCCCTTCCCTTCCTTCCCTTCCTTCCTTCCTTCCCTTCCCCCTTCCCTTCCTTCCCTTCCCTTCCCTTCCCTTCCCTTCCCTGCCCTTCCCTGCCCTTCCCTCCCTTCCCTTCCCTTCCCTTCCTTCCCTTCCCTTCCCTTCCCTGCCCTTCCCTGCCCTTCCCTGCCCTTTCCTTATACTGGAAGTGTCCTTTTTGTGCTTTTAAATTGCTTTACTTCTCTAGATAACTAAAATTGCTACATTCCTCCTTTCCATTGCACCCAAAATATTCTAAAAAATCCCCCTACATTTATATATATATATATATATATTTATTTATTTATTTATTTATTTATAAACATTGATCATTCAGTTTCATTTTATTCCAATCCACCCCAAGGGATCTATTAACAAGAACCTGGGTTACCATTGCCTTCATGGGCTGTAAGAGCCTTTGAGGCACTTTATTGAATATCCACACTGCCCTTGCTTGCAATTCATCTGGAAAGATGAAAGCTGACTTCTACATCTGCTTATGCTGCTATAGACATGCCTCCACATTTTTGCTGGCAAATCCCAGGTGTAAGGATCTGCTTTAAAAAGCATATATCAGCCCCCTCATCTCTCATTTGGGTGATCCATTAAGTATCATATGAAGTGTCATATAATGTTCTATAAACACTACATACGAATTCTAGTAGCACACAGGATTTTGGAAGATGAAAGCAAAAACACTGAGCAGAGAACAGAGTGATGAAGAATGATAATGTACATCAGTGATTGCATTTCTATGCTAAAGTAAGCCTCTCTTGGGCTAACTTGTTATGCAGATATTTCCCCTTTGGCTGACAGAGTACATCTGTTTTTGTTAGTCTCCTTGTTGTGCACAGTGTATTTTACAAACCAAGCAATTAGAAAGGAGAATTTTTCTTAATGTGCTGATGCTGTGATGACTTGCTATTGGAATAAGATATTTTGCAATCAATAGGTAATTCTAAAATTATACCGAAGAAAAACAAACACGCATTCCCTCTCTGCATGTAATTAGTATGAGTCTTGTATCTTTCAAGAAGAAAAAAAGACACCCTCCATAATACACATTCTAATTACAAATTAATCCAATAGCTGAGAAAAATGTAAGTATGTTAAATGAGGTCACCCTTGATAATAAGATTATTTTTCTTGAAGCTGTTATTTGTAAACCTCTTTTTGCCTGTGGGTATTGTAGTGAGTGTGTTAAATAATGATTGCTTTGACTTCTGCTTGTTAAAGAGAATATACACTTTTAATTCATAAATAGACCTCATTTTGTTCAAGCCTTTTTCCATACAATTATGCTCCTATAATTTCATCAGTTTGAGGCTAGTCTGTATGACCATTTGAAAGATGATCTAAAAATCAATACTCTTTCTATACACCAAGTAACTCTATTTGATGAAACGCAACCATCCATTTTACTGCTAGTTCTCTTACTGGTGGAATTGGTAGGATTTTGATTCTTATTCTTGACTTTTCAAAGAGTTCAGGTTTGACTCATTTAACTCTACATTTTACATTTTCGTAAATGCTTTTATAGCTTAAGGGAGAAAAAGTTTTAATAATTTTTATTTTAGTATCTCTTTTTAATTTTTTTTGCTTCTAAGTGATCAGACAACAAAGTTGCTATTACAACAATTGTACACTCGATCCTATGACATTGATAGATATGAAACATGATTGATAACTGTCTTTGAGCTCAAGACACAATTTTTTGATTATGGAGAGAACTGGTAAGACCTTTTAGACAGAGATTTAATTTGTGTATACTAAAATAATATGTATGAATCATTAGAAAAATACTCTTCATGACACAGTTCCTTCTCAGTATGAGACAGACATTTCTGCAAGTGAGGCGAACGTCTGTCTACTTCTGTTGGTTGACTGTAGTGTTTACAAACCTTACTGGTGTTCTTATCAGTTTGATGACATGTCATTCCAGATGGCTAATAGCATTTAATACCTCACTAGTACTCAAGGTGATGTTTATTCATGAAATGTATGCAGTTGTCAAAATAGTAACTCTTTCATCACGTTGCATGAGAAATATTGCATTTATCAATTTACATATTTGGCTAAAAATTGAAGAAAGTGTATGAAACTGGCATAAAAATGCATAAAATTGTACAAAAGTATAAGAATGGTATAAAATTGAATAAGGTATTTCAACCCGGTTGGAATGGAATCAAGCAATATAAGAAATAACAGGAAAAAAGTAAGCTTCTTTATTAAGATAATTCAGATTTATTATTGCTGCATACAATTCTAATTTACCATATTTGCTGACATACGTATCATTAATTATGGTATCAAAGTGGAGTAATTGGAGCCAGGCAGAAAATCTGCAAGTTCATCTACTAATGGCATGTATTTTATAAATATAAAAGAATGTAATGTCTCCAACATATTGCAAACACTTCATGAATAATTGCACAGGACAAACACACTTAAGCAAGATGTCTACATTTCTGACATAAAACCATTCTTTTTTCAGTTTTGCCCTAAATGGATATACAACAATGCATTTGAATTAGACTATAAGATGTTGCCCATTAGCTACCTAGACAGACACAGATGGATATACATATGAATCATTATTCAACTGAAGTAGACAGATTTTTGTCTTTACAAAAGCTATTTTTACATTGTAAAATTGCTTCAGAGCAAACAGGCATTTTAAAGTGGAATAATATTTTAAAGAAAAAAATGAAAAGTGGAAATAATTACTTGAGAAGTTTATTCCTGTGATAGATCACTGGAATGTGCACACTGGGCAAAACGTTGCTGTAATAAGTCTATGGGAAATGCCTAAGTGGATTTCACTGTGAATTATTGTACATACTGAAGATAGCTGTATGGGAGGTATACTCTACAGGTTTTGTTCAATATATTTGCCCTCATCAACTAAAACAGCTATGCAGCACCTTAGAGTCACTACTGTTGTGTAAATATCTGCATTGAAATAATGTAGATTAATGTTTATGTTTTTCTCATAAGAATTTGGGTTATTTGGCTGAAGCTATGAGGACCCAAACAGTCACAATTATAATATAGTTTTAAAATATATAAAACATCATTGTTGTTGTTATTAATATTATCATCCAGAGGGACTGGATAAGCTCAAGAATTGAGTTCATGTGAACCTTATGAGATTCAACAAGGCCAAGTGTAAGGTACTTCACCTGGATCAGGGCAATCCTGGTGTCAATATAAGAAGAATAATGAAGGAATGGAGCACATCCTTGCCAAGAAGGACATAAGGATTCAGGTGAATGAAAAATTGAATATGGCAATAACTAAGCCAGGTTGCTCAAAGCCCTATCCACTCTTTCTCTTGGCCACTTCCAGGGACTGAGTATCCGCAGCTTTACTGGGAAACCTGTTGTGGTGCTGCATCACCCTAACAGTAAAAAATTCCTTCCTAATATCTACTGTAAACCTACTGAATGGACAAAACTTGACACCTGGATGAACTTCAAGCAGAAGCCATAGCTTTGTACGCAGTCTCTGCCCCCATCTCCATCCCTGTTTCTGGCTCTGTGTCTGTCTGCTCCTGTTAGGAGTCCCCTGACTTGGTCCCACAGCAGAAGTTTCAGGAGCTCAATGGCACCTCATAGCCTGGGCCCCTCATGGGACAGCTGATGACAGGACACTATTTGTAACCACAGTACTGAGAGAAGAGGAGGGAGTGTCACTGAGAAGGAAATATTGAAGTGAGAACAATGGAACAATAAAGGAATTTCAGAAAGCAATTTGCTCCGTTGGAAACTTGAACAGAATTTTTTAGTGGGTAAGATGACATTCCTCCACCTTTGGGGACCGAATGTCTAAAAATAATCTTCTGTAGTATGTTCATCACCTTACTGACTGACAGAAAGATAAATCACCACCTTGTCAAGGCATAAAATGAGAGTTCCTCCAGATTAAGACTTTTCTTCCTATCTGGGTTTAAAAAAAAACATCTGTAGACACTAAAGGATACATGGAGAAACATGTTTCTCTTAGTGGGAGAAAACACAAGAAAATATTTTTAATAGTATTAACGGAGAAGAGAATGATAACTACTGTACAAAAGTGTGGTAAAATGAAGATATTATACTGAAGAGATAAACAGAGCTGAAGAGAAAAAAGAAAAATACCAGAATTGAGGATTCATCTTTACTAAACTATTGCAACAAAAATATCATTATAATATCACATCACACAGTCTGCAAATGCTCATCCTCTAACACACACACACACAATGTGAATGTTTTTCTTATTGTGCTCATAGTTAATTACAATGATTTGAGAACATATTCTTATTTGAAAATACTAAGAGTAATCTCTGACATACATTTATGACAAATACAAAAGTTAAGGAAATCTCGTTCAATTAAAAATGGTTTATAGTATGTTTGCATTTGAAGTGTTGCAGAACAATTATGCTTATAATGCAATGATTTGCACTTTCTTGAGAAGAAAAGATTGCAGCAATATAGATTTTGTAATGAGTATGAGACAAAAAATTGTTCCTACATTGTAGTATCATTATTATGGAGATTGGTGATCTCTATGTTTAAGGAGCTCTCCATGTTGCCAGACAGAGCTTTATTTTAGTGTTAAGACTTCACCCTTGAAAATTGCTTTGTCTTGGTAATAGCCAGCAATAATCTAAATGCAATGGACAAGAGGTTTTATAGGTTTGAAGAAAATATGAAAAATTCATGTTTTACATTTTCATTGTAAAATTGTTTTTAAAGGTGGTATTTTCCATTCTACTTAGAAATGAAGAAATACAAGGTTTCATATTGGAGTGGTCTGGCACTGTGGGTCTGGTTATATTTTGCTGAAAACAGAGGAAAGCTTTAAAAGTTTTTAAAAACTTTAAAAAACTTTCAAATAAAAGAATAAGGCAATTTAATAAAAAATATTATTGTCATATTGAGCAGCTTTGTATCTTAACCTAGTGCTTTGATGCCAGATTTCATCAGAGAAACAGAACTTAAAGGGTTTGTTTTTTTTTTTTTCTGTACTAAAAAGACCAAAATTACGTGAAACATACATGTTCTCATATTTTACATGCTCACACACACACACGCCCCTAAGAGACTTATGTGAGAACTGCTTGGGCAAACAGCCATCTTGCTCACTGCAAAGAATTGTGAGCAATTATTCTCTCAGCAACATTTTAAATGAAAGACCCTGCTGAATAATATCCATTAAGCATTCATACACTTGGTATGTAATCAATAAAATGCGAGTAAAACTCTTGACATTCTACCTCTCCAAGGAAATCCAGAGGGGAAAGAGCTCCAAGAAAGGAGAGTATACTGTTGACATAAAGTGGAAAGAAGGGGAACTAAATAAAAAATAACAATATAATGTTCTGTTATGTATGAGAGAGAATTATTGCAAGATAGTCATAGAATAAACTTGAAAATGAAAAAGTTTTTATTTTAACATGCTTTTTGGATTACCAAACTATGGGTAACTGTCCTTGGGGTAAGTGTTCTTTCTAAAGTAAGGTTCAAACTTCCACAAGGCTAGCACAAATTACAGCCTAGAAAGTACAGGAAGAGGGCATTAGATTTTGTGTAAAGAAGAGACAGAAGCAGCTGCTGATTTTTTTTTTTTTTTTTACCATGTAGGAGACAGGAGAAGCTGTTTGAAAATCCCCCATCCACAGTAGACTGGAGTTGATTGTCTGTAATAGAAATAACTTTTTTTTTGTAGGATCTTAGCAGTGCTCCTGTGATTAGACATTGGAAAGAGCAGTGTGAGCCACCCTTGGCATGAATGGAGAGCAGAGCTTGGGGCAGTCACCAGGAACAGCAAGAGACAGAACAAAAAGTATCAAGGAATATGGCAAAGCTTAAAAGGATGACAGCAAAAGAAGCAGAAAAAACAATACATTATGCCATTGAGTAGAACCTGTAGATCACACACAGTGATTTTTTTTGCTTAGATTAGACTTTGGATGGTTTATTATTATTATTGTTATTATCCTTACTGTTGTTTTTGATTTATTGCAACAAGACAAATTGAAAAAGTCCTGCCAAACCTTGAAGGTGCCCCATTTTCAGACAAAGAAGCTAACTGTAATTATTTTAGATATTGTATTCTGACTTGTTCCAATACCATATTCATATTTTTTTTTTTCATTAAAACATTTCACTTGGGTTAAGCTGCAAACCTTGTGAAAATTAGGCCAAAATTCTTAATGATCAGGTCATGGTTATGAGTGAAGAAAATTTTGTTATTTTTCTCATGTTTTGGATGTAAAATTGATCCAGTGTTTTAAAGCTGGACCTGGATGGTGGTGTTAGCTGTCAACTTTTGGCAGAGTGGTCAGATAATCAAGACCTAAAACCACAAATCTGAGCTGCAAAGTCATGGAAGTAGTCCAGTGAGGTGACTAGTTCTTACTAAGTGCACAGCTAAATTGATGGATGAGTGCTGATCAGTGAGAAATTAATCTGGTGTGGATTCAAGTGCAATACCAATGTACACGTAGAAGGCAGTCCTAGATGCATCATGCTAAAAAAAAAGGAAACTTGTTATCTTAGGTCCCACCAATGGCAAGTCTATACTACACTCCATATCCTACCTCAGTACTCAAAAGTAAACCTGAGTTTGATTTAACTCATATACCCAAAGCAAACCTGAGCTTGATCTCCATTTCCCCATTGAAGAAAAAATACTTTTCAGCTAAAATCATAACTTACTTGTGACATGAAGTCTTTTTTCTGTCATTTGAGGGTGCTGTGCAACACTTCCTGTTTTAAAGAACATTCTGTAAGTATATTTTAATGTGGAGAACTTTTAAGTCCAAAATTCTATGTTATCTATGAAAATGTATGTTTTCCTGGAAATCAAATTATCTTTAAATAAAACATGTCAATTTAATTTTAATTTCTGTTTCTGTTTCTTTTTTTTTTTTTTAGATAGTCCCCATATTGCTCAAAAACAAATAATTCATACAGAGAATAATGTAATGTAGAAAGCATGAGACAGACAGACTTCAAGGGAAATATAATTCAGGTCTTGTTTTAGTCAAATTATTAGTACAGTCATCTATTTAGGAAAGGCACCATAGAACACCAAGAATAAATTTATACCTCCTTTTGCATTGCCAAAGTAAGCTTCAAAGTTGCTTAACTGAATGCTTCTTCTCCATTTTGCATAGGTAGGGATTTTTTTGCTTACTTCTTTATTGTTTTTATTCAACCCTCTCAAGTCTTTAGCTCTCCCTTAGGCTTCTTTTAATTTGGAATTATATTTCACAACTACCATAACAACACACTCTTTAAATACTTTGTAGAACCTGACATTTTAATTGAATTGAAAAATGGCTTTGCTTTTAAAAATAAAACATCTAAGCTCAAGTGATACTGTGCTTGAACATATGAAGTATTATATTATAAAGAGGAATTTCATTTTTTTGAATATGTCTTTGAGTGCTTCACATTGGTTACTGCAAAATAATGAAAGACACAATATGCTTCAGTTTTGTACCAAGGTGAGAACACAATTTGTTACCACCACCTGCCCTTCTCTTCCAAACTCCTGACTGGATTGTTGTGAAGATAAATTGTTTGTGAAGTGCTGACATACATTAGTGGGGATCGCTATAAGAAAGTCCGTAACAAAATCAATAACTCTGCCCTCACAGTAGCACTTGAAAAGTCTGCAATAATTTGGCTTGAGGCCATACCTTGAGCAATGAGAATCAAACAAAAATATTGAGTGGCTGTGCATTAAGTGAGAACGATTTATTCTGTGCAGTGAATGAGGAAGGGCAAGGAACAGAAAAACCCAATCTTCTGTTTTGAAATGACACCGTCCTTTATTTTAAAAAGAGTTTATTTCATAATACTTAAGGTAAGAATTATAGATAGAAAAAAGAAAGCCAAATGATCCAAATATAAACATGCATATGCAAAAACTGATCAAAGTAAGGTTATCAGCCATGTTACTTCTCATTTCTTCATAGCTTTTTATTCACGTCTCTCTTCTATTACTCTTTCTAAGATGACCTGAAGTAATGATTCTGGTTTTGTTTACATTAAACTTAAATCTAACTGTAGAGAATGTGATTGCCAAAGTTTCCCTAAACTGGGTATCTAGGGAATCAGAACTGGATGATTTGCCATGGAAAATGTGTACTTCTCCATGTAGACTATTCTGTAGAATGACAAGATACAATAAGCCAAGAGCCCACTAGCTTCATGCAGGCTTTAACCTGCTTTCTGGACCATGTTAAACTCAACAGTACAGAATTGTCTTAATAATGACAGATTTGGCATCTGAAGTCAATTCCTTCCTTAATTCTTCTTCTAGGGAAAATGATGTATTGCTATTTTTATTGTTATTGTTAAATGAAGTATTGTTATATGTATTGTTGTATACAGTTGTTTAGTACTGGTGCTATTATTTTCAAGCACCCTTTCAGAGAGGATTTGAACAAAACTACATACAAAACTTTGCAGGAGGTTTGGTGAATTTTATTATAATTATTGAATTACCAGTTTGTTCCATAGCCTTATCTAAACTAGTGTTGTCCTTGTTCTAGACATCTAGCTCTCAATTACTTAACCAACTAATTCCTTCTATAGTCAATAGAGGAAATAGAGTAGCTTTAGAGAATAATTACTCTCATCCTGAAGTTGGCCAGATAAATCACTGGCTGCTTACTGTTTTATCTTTCCAGTTGCTTTGAAACAAGGAATGTGATGACCAATTCAGAGCTAGATGTCTATCTGTAGAATGTATCAAATATCTTGAGATGATTCCTACCTTGGTCTCCATGAACTGACTCCATATGTTTTTTGACAAAGACTCTACATATCAATCTGTTTGGTTTGGATTTTACAATAGCATGGATTTGTATTTACAAAAATATGTTTTTAATGAAAACACAATTTCTTTTTTTTTGAATGTTAAAATCTTACACAGTTTTCTGCAGATGTAACTTTTTGTTTTCTACTCTAAAATATATTCTGTATTATGATTAGTTAGGGAATAGGCAAGTGGTTCAGTTGTAGCCCAACAGTTTTATATTATGCACCTTTTAATGCATAGGGAATGTCTACCTTAGTTTTTCAGAAGACAAAATATGTTAGATATGTTTTTGAATTTATGGCAATCAAGCAATTCTTTTAATTCTTTAAATTGAATACCTGCAAAACAAAAAAAAGTTATTATTAGAGATTTTTCTAGCCAAGTACAAGATGACATTTCTAAGTAAGATCAGGAGCTTTTCTCAGGAAAATGAAGGTAAATGAGGACTGTGAGTATATGTTAATCTTATTCAATTAATTTTACCATTTTACAGCAGAAAGTAAATGCCAGAAAAAAAATTATGCCCAAAACCCACAACACTTTGCATAGATATTACCTCACTTGTTTGTAAGCCTGCCACTGAAAAGGAAAATGAACAAGTTGCTGTACTACATATATTTAAATTATATAAATATAAAAGGTAATCCTTTAGAAATGTAGGTAATACAATAACAACTATAATAAACTAATGATTCAAGAGAGAATGAAGGTTTCAAGTAGAATGAGATTTTTTATATCACTTTAGAAATTGAAGGACTTTCAACTGAGTCTTAGGGTTAGAGGACTAACATATCAAAGATAAAAAGAGAAAAATATGCAGATCTCAATAAAAAATGGTTAGGAACTGCAATGGCAATTGCCAAATTATAGCCAAGTAAATTATTTATTATAAAAACTATTAATTACAATTTTGCCCTTTTTTCTCCATCTGTGAATTGCTTGCAAACTATTGCCGAGTCTGTGAATGTATTTGTTGTTCATATGTATTTGCATATGGCCCATTCACAGCTGCTTACATTTATTAGTCACTATTTGTTATTTTTAGTGTATGATTGCTCATCATGTACATATTGTTTTTTCTCTCAGATTGGTTCACACTGCACTATGCTTCAGAAGATAATAAAGAATAAGAGATAATGGCAAATTATGACTGACATCCTATGAACAAATTTTAGGCAAATAATTATTCGTACTAACTTCAAAAATATCCAGAATTCAGAGACTTTTTTGGATCGCTGGTTGCAATCTGTGTACTCGGGAACAATGGACAATAATGGTTCACACAGCACAATTAACTCCCTGCTGTGTATTAGTGAGGATATTTGTATATTATGATCTACATTATTTGACCAGCTGTTCCTACTCTGCTCATATGTGATCACAATGGCTCCCATAATCACCTATGCAGTATTAGCTACTTGGTTTTTAAAAGCTGTATTTTGAAGACAAAGGAGTTTGGTATAATAATAGGAAGTGCTCATTGTAACATGCTGACAGTGGAGCCGCATGATAAATTAAGGAGAGATATTCTGAGTTAAGAAAATGTTCCAAACATTAGCAGTTCTTCCGGAAATGATTAGCATATAAGTGCCATGAACTCATACTCTAGTCTCACCAGAAAAAAAAAGGAAAAGGACTGAATGGGTGAGAAAAAGGATTGAATGGGCGAGGAAAAACTGTGATTCTTTCAGCTCAAGGGATGGGATATAGCTGTTACAACAAAATGCAGAAACTTTTGTCATTATCAACTTTATCCGTGCTTAACCTCTGAGTGAGTTAAGAAATGTCTCGTGTCTGTAGAACTGCATGCTAACATTTCAGCTGTGCTACCTCTATGCATCTTAAAAGTAGATAGTGGTTGTATGTCAGTCATTCCATAATGAAGAGCAACACAGATAATTATCTCATTCAGACAATTTACGCTAAGCCAAGATAAATCTTTTATACTGTCCTCTGAAGAGGCCTATCTCTTTTCACTAGCTACTGCAATGTATTTGAACTTGCTGCATATTTTTTTGTATAGCTAAAATTAGTTTGGATTAATTACAACACAGACACCAAAACTTCAGGGAACAAGATTCTTCTTTCTCCCAGCATATATTGTAAGGTGAGGATTCTTTCTTGAGTTTCCTGGGTGAAGTAGGAGTAGAAACAAATTTTCTAAGGCTGAGAAATGCTTAATAACAAGATTTATTTCTTCTATTTTATGCATATATTATATAACAACCCTTTAGTATTAGCAACAGTTTGATTCTGAAATCTCAGAAATGTTAGAGAGTGGTTTCTTGGCTGCTTCTTAATGTGAGTTTCAAAAGCACACCCAAACACACTTTTGAATTCTAAATGTTTGCTTAATAGTACCGTGTATGTTTTTATATTATTGATGGCAATAACAGCCTAGTTAGTTCCATAAATATTCTTATTTATATAATTTTCTATTTCTAACCATTGTCTGTATTCACCTTGCAACAAATGTTCTTTCCCTGGGAGATGGTTTTATATTATTTCTTTTGAAATTTAGCTAAAATTCTCATCTCTGAGTCTGGAATGAGAATTACAGACAAACGCTGATGGGATGCAGGGAAGAAAAATCCCATGGAAAAGCTCATTGTTCGAGATAAAAGATGGGAAGGTCAGTTCCCAGTTACCACCCTGGACAAAGCAGACTCAACTAAGAGAAGAGTAATTTAATTTAAAGTGGATTAGGATGGTGAGAAGGAAATTCTAAAAAAATTTAAACAACTTCTTTCCCCCCAGCTCTTCAGTCTGAACCTCGCTCCTTCTTTTCCCACTTCCTCTACCTTTTCCTCTACCCTTCCAAGTGGCAGCAGGAAATGGGGAATGGGGATTACTTTAAATTCATAACAGTTTTTCTCTTTCACTACTTCCTTTTCATGCCATTCCTCTGCTTTCCCATGGATCCTCTGCATGAGCTGCAGTTTTTGTGAGAAACCTCCTCCAGCTTTGTAGGAGGCCCTGAATATTTGTATTATGAATGGAGGAGGTATTAAATACATATTATATATACCTGTACTTAAATATCTTTACCCTGACTAGTCCTAGTTATCCTTGATGGGCTGCAGCTGTGATGTTCTTCATTGGGCTGCAGCTGTGGCTTTTCTAGGATAAAAGCTACTTAGTCAGGCAGAACCATGATGGAGCTCTGACTAAGGAAGATCTTGTTCCTGTGCTGTGAAGATCTGCTGCCCACAAGACAACAATAAGAGGTACAGGACTAATGAAATATGCTTAATATAACAACTTGGGACTTATCTAATATGGACTTATGGAATATGTTAGATATAACAATATGGGATTGGACTTACGGAATATGTTAACTATAACACAGCTTGGCTTTTTCATGCATGGTTCCTTAGACCATATCTAGGTGCTGTGGGAAATACGTCTCCACAGCCTGTAGGGAAGAACCTCCTCCAGTGGAGCCTCATCCACAGGCTGGAGGGGAATCTCTGCTTAAGCACCCAGTGCATCTCCTCCCTCTCCTTAGCTAACCTTGGTCTGTAGGGCTGATTCTCACAGGTGTTTTCTCCTTTATTCCTCTCTTAAGGAGGAATATGTTTCTCCTGTTAAATAATGGAACATATAAGAAAAAGCTGCTGTTTGTGGGTGGGGGTTTTGCTTTATCTTTTTTTTTAAAACTCCTATATTTATGTGTAGCCATTCTTTTATTCTCCTTTTTTTTTTTTTTCTTCTGGAGGTGAATTTTAGTTTTCTCCAAAGAAAATAACAATTTCTTACTTAATCAATAAAGATCTCAAAACCAGGTGGGATGGGTCTGTGAGCAACTTGATATAGTGAAGGACATCCCTTTCCATAGCTGGGCTGGACCTAGATGATCTTTAAGGTCTTTTCCATCTCAAACCATTCTGTGATTCTATGATTTTTATAACAAACTGCACAATAAAAGTAGACAAAACTTCGTACTTATATTATTCACAGAAACCAGATAACTTATGTAATAGCTGATAAAATACCACACCTCTCTATTTAAAAAAATATAATTGAATGATGACGATCAGAAAAAAGAAAAGGATTTTTTGTTGGTGCTCATCGTGCAGAGCCAGCTTCTGATTTGTGACAAATAATCAATAAGGCTCCTAGGCAATTCACTGCTACTAAATTGAGGCCTCTATCTGCTGTCTGATTATTAAATTGCATTACAAAATTATGTAATAATACAAAGTAATATACATTCATTTAGAAAAGGAAAGTTCCTTTGATGCATTTTTCATCCTTTTTGAAGGAATAAATGGTATCTCTAGGTGACAGTTTCTTCTTTAAATAATCAGGTGTGAGAGAGAAATTCTTTTCTCTAAATATCTCTACTTGTCTCCACTGATTGCATAGAAAATGTACAATAACTGCCTTGTACTACAAACATTTGATTTCTAAAATTAAAAAATTATGCAACGTTAAAGAGTACACAAGTTGCATGGTTTTAAAAGTAAAGATTTAGTGACAATGTTAAAGGAGTACCATTCAAATGAGAAATAGAAATTTACAAAAATTGAAATATGATGAGTTCAGGTAAAAACATGTTCCCAGTAAACGTAATTAATGTTATTCTTAGAAACTGTGAATCCATTCCTGAGGCTGCCTGGCAGGACAAAGGCCTGAGAATTCTTGATGAATGAAAACACTATGCATAAAGGCAATCATAACCATAGCTACTGCTAAATGCCAAAAACTTCATTTCATGCACTTAAAACACCTATGAACACAGTGAGATCATGTTCAGAATTCTCCCACATTACCTATTGTCAGGGTCTGCATTTTAATGGCAGAGGATCCTGATGACCTTTTAGATGTGTAATGTGTTTTTTATCTCCCCTCAAATTTCTGAAAAGATTGGAAACTTCTCCATTAAGCAAATGATGTAGTTTAACTGACTTTCCATCCAAATAAAAGAAAGCTTTAAATAAGAACATTATCATGAAACAGTGATGAAATCTGTACCTTAGCTGAAGGAAACATGAAGCAATTCTGTCAGGATTATATGGTGAGTAAGCAGCAACAATTCAATTTGACCATGTGAAAACCTCTGTCTCTAAGTTATTCACTCTATATGCCCATTATGGTCAATAGAGTTAAAGAGACATTTCTCATAAACAGTCAATTTCATTTTGTATTAGATGTATAAAATAGATAGATAGATAAAAAGCACTCTTTCAATTGATAACAAAGGAGCCTAAATGTAAATTAATCACATGGCAATTCTTGACTCCCACTTAACAGCCATTAGACTAGATCTGAAAAGATTTTGAAATTATAGTTTCAAAGGGAATTTCAAGTGCTAATTATGTTTTTATTCCAAACTTGAAAATGTCACTTTTTTTCTCCTCAAAAAATCAACTGAATTTTACTAATGTAGAATCAGAATAATAATTTATAAAAATATTTAATATCTAAATAAACCCAAATAATTTTGAAATCTGCTCTTGGGTTATTTTAAAATAAATTTGGTATTTTCATATTATTTCATGCATCTCAGTAAGAGCAGTGAAAAGGTTTAAGCAATAGAGTTTCAGAAATAAGAAGATTTAAGAAGCCATCAGGCAATTTAATAAAACATAACTAAAAGAGGAAATATGTCTTTGTCTTAGAAGAAAAGAATTAATAAAAAGAATTTTGAGGAACATTTTTTTAACCAATTCCACAGAAGACTATCCTTTAGTGTTTTCTTTAGTTTTAACCATATCATGATTCTTGAAGTTAATATTGAAAACTGGCACATATATTCTGAAAAGGAAAATCAGCTGCTGTGTATGAAGACAAGCTTATTATGTAGGTCACTGAATGATTCACAGTAAATTACTTATCAAGGGAATACCATCTCATACTGAGTTGTTTCAGAGCAGATAACCTATTTAATTTTGAATAAATTTATAAAAAAACTTCATAAACATTCTTGTTCTATGGATTGCTCATGTTTATGATGACATTTTTGTATGACATTGAACTTTTAGCTGGGGAAGAAGTATCCAAATTTTGAAGCTCCATCAGGAATGACACCCTTAAGAACCATGAAGGCCAGGAGACAACCTATGAAGATTGGAGAGTTAACAAAAACAGCTGTTTTCCTCGATCAAATTATGCACAGCATTCACAAAAGGAAAGTAAAATGTGTAAGGTCTCAAAGTTGATGCATTTAAGAAAAAATAATTGATCTTTTAAAGTTAGAAGTTCACGGAAGATGTAGAATACTAAAAAGAACATTTCCTAATCCTGCATTCAACATTTATTTGATCTCCGCATTTATATTTGCTTAGAATTTTGCATAATTAAAAAAAAAACCACTTCTATTTCCAGGCAATTAGAAGAAAAGAATTAATAAAAAGAATTTTGAGGAACATTTTTTTAACCAATTCCACAGAAGACTATCCTTTAGTGTTTTCTTTAGTTTTAACCATATCATGATTCTTGAAGTTAATATTGAAAACTGGCACATATATTCTGAAAAGGAAAATCAGCTGCTGTGTATGAAGACAAGCTTATTATGTAGGTCACTGAATGATTCACAGTAAATTACTTATCAAGGGAATACCATCTCATACTGAGTTGTTTCAGAGCAGATAACCTATTTAATTTTGAATAAATTTATAAAAAAAACTTTATAAACATTCTTGTTCTATGGATTGCTCATGTTTATGATGACATTTTTGTATGACATTGAACTTTTAGCTGGGGAAGAAGTATCCAAATTTTGAAGCTCCATCAGGAATGACACCCTTAAGAACCATGAAGGCCAGGAGACAACCTATGAAGATTGGAGAGTTAACAAAACCAGCTGTTTTCCTCGATCAAATTATGCACAGCATTCACAAAGGGAAAGTAAAATGTGTAAGGTCTCAAAGTTGATGCATTTAAGAAAAAATAATTGATCTTTTAAAGTTAGAAGTTCACGGAAGATGTAGAATACTAAAAAGAACATTTCCTAATCCTGCATTCAACATTTATTTGATCTCCGCATTTATATTTGCTTAGGAATTTTGCATAATTAAAAAAAAAAACACTTCTATTTCCAGGCAATGCAGTCTAGTATTTCTGCATTACTCTTTTTTATTTCCTCAAACTGCATAAATGAAACTTACTGTTTGTTCTTGTTAACCAGCACCATGAACTCCATGAAGCACCCAGCCCCTTAAATGTCTGCTTGCAAAAGCATCCCACAATCAAAAATCATAGTGTTAGGACAAATCACTCTGCAGCTTAATGTAGACTACAGATGTTTTTGGAAAAGACAAATCAATCTTTGATGAGATATTTTTTCCTTCCCCTACATGATGCATCCCTTTTCTCCAGGCTCTGCGGAAAAAACATTCCAGATTTTCTGAGGATGCTAAGACTGGCCACACAATTTTTACTTCCTGTAAAAATTATTTGCTTTCATGGCTGCAAGACTGGAGTGGAAGTTCAGCCTAACTTTTAAAATCCTAACCTACGAAACAATTCTGCTGTCACTGTACACTCTCTCTAAGCCTTTTAAATAGAATAAAAAATCAAAACAGTAAAAGGGCTGCTGCAGCCTTTTATCCTACATCCTTCTCCTTCCTACTAGCATTATTCTCTTGTGAGTTAGCTGCACCATGTGTTCAAGGCTTTCTAGCTCCAGACTGACACAAGCCTGTAAATGCTTGCAGTTGTTAAGTTTTGCTTTCACAGAATCATGGGAACATAAATAATTCAGTCTAGAAGTGATGTAAAATGTCTCTAATCCAAACTCCTGCTCAAATTAGGGTCAGTTTTCAGTAAGACTGCATTGCTCAGGGCTTGATAAAGTCTTTGAAAACCTGCAAGGATGGACTCTACACAAAGAAGTCTTGACAATTTTTTTTTTTTTATATTTTGAGCATGAATGAACCTCTTGCATCTCAGTTTATGCCTATTGTTTTTCACCCTTTCTCCTGCACTACTGTCATGGTTTTACCCCAGCCAGTAATCAAGTAGCCCCTTGAGACCGGGGAGAAGATCAGAATGGTAAAGGCTAAAAATTCAGGGATTGAGAAAAGACAATCCAAGGGAAACCAAAAAATGCATGCAATCAAAGCAAAACAAGGAGTTAATTCACTGCTTCCCATGGGCAGGCAGGTATTCAGGAAAGATGGGCCCCATCATGTGTAATGGTGACTCTGTACAATAAACACCATCATTCCAAAAGCCCTCTCCTTTTTCCTTTCCCAAGTCCCTATGCATCTCCTGCCTTCTTGCCAGTATGACAAAAAGCAAAAAATACTTTGGCTCTATGCAAACCCACCTCAGCAATGACAAAAAACCTGTCATCAGGGTTTTTTACTGTCATTACTGTCTCCAGCATAAATCCAAAACACAGCCCCATGCCATCCACTGTGAAGAAAATAACTGTACCCCATCCAAAACCAGCACAAGTACTCTTCAGTTTTTCACCCTGCAAGTACTCAGGGGCTGTTGTTAGGGACTCCTGCAACTCTCTCTTCTGCAGGCTAAACCAGTCCCAGTTCCTTGGCCACTATTCAAAGGGCAAGTTCTTCAGTCTTGGCTGATTGGGTGGCTCTACCCAACACTTACCTGAGTTTATCAGTATCATCTTGTTTTGAGCAGGGACAACAAAACTAAATGCAAGATCTACAAACTTAAAAGGCTCACACACTTGACCTGAAATCAGTGGTATTCCTAATGAAGTCCAGGATGTTTTCAACTTTCTTTGACAACTTTCTGTCTACCAGGACGCAAATTCCTTTTTTGCAAAGCTTCTTTAAACCCTGTTGGCCTTCAGCATGAATTGCTGCATGGAGTCATTCATGACCAGGGGTAGGAAGGACCCTATATTATTGCCTTTGTTGAATTTCCTGAGATTGCAGTTGGTCCATTTCTCTAGGCTGTCAAAGGTCTTCTGAATTGCAGTCTGTTAAATCCTTCCAGTGCAAAGTTCCTGAGGGTACTGTCCACCTCATCATCCATCTTATTAACACAGATGTTAAAGATTAATGACCCTTGTATACCACTAGGAACTGGCTTCCAGTTGCTCTGATCACAATCTTCTGGGACAGATATTCAGACAGTTTTCAATCCACTTCATTGTGGTGGTGTTTTGATTCATACTCAGTAAATTCATACTGTCAGAATTGTCTTCATCTCCTTTGTGTGTCTAGAAGAATTTCCTGAAAGAGCTTGCTTCATGATTTTCCCAGGCACTGAACCATGACTGATGAGCCAACAAGAATCCCAAATGGCCTTTTGGCCTTTTTTTGAAAGTGGTGGCAATTTCTCCATTCATGAAGGACTTCCCCAGTCTTCATGACTTTTCAAAACTGAGAGAATGGCCTCACAAAGACATTACCCACCTCTCTCAGCACTCATAAGTGGCAGCCTGTCACTTCCCAAAGACATGTAGCTATCCAATTCTCCCAAGCAGTTCTTGTGTCAATCAACATCTTCTGCTGGTACTTGTCTTCTGCCTTCAAAACTTCCTTTGTGTGTGGACTGGCAGATTTTTTTGCTGAAGATGAAGACAAAGATACAAATAATTTCAGCCCTAACTGTGTCTACTGTCACAAAATCACTCACCCCATTCAGCAAGGGATCCACATTTTCCTTCTTTTTCACTACAAACTCAGCTCTTCATACTGCCCTTCACATTCCTTACAAATCTCAGCTCCAGCTGAGCTATTTTTCCTAGAATCATCCTACAATTTTCAACTGTTTTCAGCCTGTATGGGGAGTATATTTCACAATTCCTCCTTTGAACCTCCTTTGATCTCCTTCCATCTTCACTGTACTGTCTTTTTACTTCAAAGCTGTCATGAACTTCCTGCTTAGTCTCTGCTGATCTCCTGATATGTTGTTTGACAAGTATTGTGATGGATATTTTTGCACTTGGAAGATTCTGTCCTTCAAGACCTGACACTTTTCTTGAACTCCCTTGCCCTTCAGAGCAAGCCTCTAGGAGCCCACCTGTAAATTTTCCTGAATAAACTAAAATCTCTTCATTTGGAGTCCGAAGTCTTTGCTATGCTTCTTCCTTGCTCCTGTGAGAAGGTCAAACTCCACTGCTTCATGGCAATTGCAGAAAAGGTTGCCATTGACTGTCAGATCCCCAACCAGTTCTTCCTTTTTTAGTAAATAGCAGATCCAGCTGTGTATCCTCTCACTTGTTCCATTTAGCAACTGAAGCAAATCTCACTGCTGCCACCCTCCCATACTACCTTCATCTATTCAGCAGCTGTCAGGAGTCTAAGGTCCCCTATAAAATCCTAGGTGTGTGATAAAGAGAATTCCTTGAGATATTTATGAACCTTTTTCTGCTTTCTCATGCTGACTGAGTGGTCTGGAACAAACTCCTACCACAACATCACTCATACTGTGTCGTAGTTGAGACAGAGACAGTACAAAGCAACACACTCCATTTTCAGAAGGCTTCAAGCTGTTTTTATTATAGCATGCATGTTTTTTATGCATTCTTTAAAAACTCGTAAGTTTACACTTTACTCATTGGTCATGAGAGACAAAAAAAGTGCATATTGGAATATGCAGCTGCATGTTTCTCTTATTTATCCTTTTTTCTTTCTTGGTTTCTATGTCAATGACCTTGATAGAAAATTCTTTCAGGGGTAAACATGTATCCTCTTATCAAACTTCTCTCTGGCCCACAGAAGTTGCTGTAAAACCTCTTCCACAATACTGCCCCTTCCTCTGACACTGACACACAAACTCTCAACCAGCTGTTCATAGATCTTACAGTGGAGCTACCTGGATCTGAACTGCTCCTTCACAGAGAGGGAAATCTCATCATCATCTTTCTTAATATCTATCTTGAAGGGCCTTGATCCTTCCATTGCAGAACTTGAGTCCTGTAAGCTATTCCACCTAAATTATTCTATTCTTCTGACCACACATAGCATCAGGGTTCTCCTGGGCTTTTTTCTAGTCTACAAGCATTTCTGTGTGTTGTGATCATTTGACACTGGTTGGACACAAGGTTCCCACCAAAGCTCTATCACACACCTCTTTAGCTAGACAGGGGAGAGAATAACACAACAAAATCTCGTGCATCAAGATAAGAACTGGAAGAGGTAATTCACCAGTTACTGTTATGGGCAAAACAGATTCAGCTTGAGGAAATTTATTGAATTTTTTAGAAATCAAATCAGAATACAGTCATGAGCCACAAATATTAGAACACCTTCCTCCTACCCCTTCCTCTGTCCTGTTCTCCCATTCTGTCCTGATTACCTCCTCCCTCTGAGGAGTGAATGGGAAGAAGGAATGGGGGTTACAGTCACTTGATCACACATTGTCTCTGCTGCTCCTTCTTTACACTCTTCCATGCTTCACCATGGAGACTTCTGCAAATGACAGTCCTCAGTTAAATTCTCCACTGTGAGTCCTTTCCATGGGCTGTAATCCCTCAGGAATGGATTGCTCCAGTGTGGGTCCTCCACAGGGTCACAGGTCCTTCCAGGAGCCTTTTCCAGCCTGAGCTCCTCTAGAGGGGTCGTGACTGCTTCAGCACAGCCTCTCTGTGGGCTCACTGCCTCCTTCAGGGACATCCACCTGCTGTGTTGTGGGGTCTTCTGTGGGCTGCATGTGGATGTGTTCCACCATGGACCTCCAGGGTCTGCAGGACATCTTGCCTCACCATGGTCTTCACCCTGGACTGCAGGAGCACCCAGGACAGCTGGAGCAGCTCCTGCCCCTCCATCTTCTCTGGCCTTGGGGTTTGCAGATTCCCACTCTTATCCCAATTGCTGTTTTGCAGCAATTTTTCCCCTTCTTAAATATGTTATCAAAAAGTCACTGTCCTCATTGCTGATGGGCTCAGCTTTGGCCAGCAGCACATCTCTTTCCACTACCCCTGTGGTCTTCCTGATATGAAAAGCTTGCCATGAAAGCTCAATATATATGTTCACTTGAAGAAATCCTCATTTTGCCCTGTGTTTCCATTCCTGAAGTCATTAGTTTCCTTTCAACCCTTCGCTCTTTGTTCCCTACCTGTCCTCCACTTATGCTAGAGTGTTTGCATGATTGGAAGGAATTAAATTACTATGTGTATTATTTAATGCAGGAAATATTTCCTCTTCCAAGAAAAAACAAATAAGTGAAATAAATATGTTTTTGGGTTTTTTCCTTAATATTTTACAGGATGATTTCTGTATCTATAGCCCACAAATCATCTTCCAGGGAACAGTTGTGAAGTCACATTGTGCTGATTTAGGTGGGGTTATTTGTTAATTTCTATCTGCTAAATTTATATTAAAAGATAACATTAATATTTTAAGCACTTATTCTATTCATTTCTTGTGTAAAAAAATCACTGTTTTAGTCCAGTGATGTTATACTTTAGTGAATCGTGATCCATACTGCTAAAAACTGAGATGTCATATTGCAATACTACAATTCCATTTAAAAAATACCTATTAATGAGGACATATTAGGACCATAATATAAAATCATAAATGAAAACATATAGTCAGAATTAAATTATACCTCAAAATTCTGCTGCTAGCTTCCACTTCCCATATACATGCTTTTCTTTTTTTTCCTCCAGAAATTGAAACTCAATTTGTGTCAATTACAGAAAGTTTTAAAAACAAACTTATTTTGATTAATTTATCTCATATTGGCAATAAGTAGATGAAAAAAGAGTAGGAGTATTCCATTACTAACAAAATCAGCTCCTGGCTTCCTGCAGGCAAACACAAGAACTAAACAGAAAAAAAAAACCAAAACAAAACCGGAATGTTACAGAATACCAGATATATTTGATTTCCAAAGTCCTGATTCATCGAGACAGAGAAATAACATGACATCATGTATAAGATCAGAAACACAAATTGTGCACAAAGGAAAAGTGAAGACAGAATAAAGGTTGCGGAGGATCTCTTTTCCTCTACAGTTAATGGTTGCACTTGATGATCTTACGTGACTTAGTCAACCAGATGGATTTTATCATTCTATGGCTCTGTGTTTCTAGGGCTAAACCACAAATGGGTAAACCACAAAGACCAAATATTTACCTTACATATATAATGTAGAATAATGATAATAATAAAATTCATTTCTTTGAATTAGAATGAAACTGCTAGGAATGTTCAAAGAGACAAAGCCACAAGAATGTTCATTATTGTAGAAAGTGTGTTAATAATTACTTCAGAATCATCTTACTCCATTTAGCCATTCTATATTGTATAAGATTAGTCTAAATTTTTTGACAAGAAAATATCCTGGTGGCATTTCATAATTGTAATACATGAACGGATTTTAAAGCGATAGTAATTTGATATTCATTATTTCAGATAAATTGCTGTAGTGTCTAAATGAGCTTCTTTTTAGAAATCTCTAGAATTTTTGTTTCTCCTATAATGTATTTTTATTTATTTATTTCATTTCTTTATTTTAAAGTACGGAGTCTCTAATGACTAAAAATGAAGGCAGAAATAGGCATTTAAAATTCACTGTATTAATTAAAATTAAATGAATGGAAAATGATTGATGAATATGAAAAAATATCTAAGAGATTTCTTTCAAAGCATACATGATAATTTCTGAAAGATAGTGAGTTTTATTTGACAACAGAGAAAAATATAATTGGTTGTAATGGAGTGGTCCCTCAAAATAGGAAATAACTTATGAAAACCAGGGGACTGTGGGGGGAATTTGTCAGAAAAAAGAAAAGGAGCTATATGTAAATACAAGCAATTATACCATTGCAAATTTTATCTGCCCAAGACTTCAGAGTAGATCAATATTACTGTTTTAGTTTTAACAGGAGTGCAAATTCTGAAGCAAATTTCCCAGTTGGCACCAGCTATGTGTCTTTTTTGTGCTGTGGCTTATGCAATGTTTTCTTACTATGTACTTCAGATTCCTTCATAATTTAACTATTCTGAAAAATGCACCTTTGTAGGGCATCTGGGAACTTTACCATTACTGCGAATACACTACAAGCACTCCTGAGAAAATGGTTCTGAACGCATATAATGTATGGGTTAGGTTTCTAATGCTCTTCTCTGTAGTGCCCCCAGTGAAGCACACTATTTGTCAATATAATCACTTGGTGAACTGTAAAACAATTTTGACACTGAACGAGGGAGACTACCTCAAACAAGCATTTACTAAACATTTCATCAGTCTTTATAGATGCATACATCTTCCAATGGATTGTTAATCCTAGAGGGTTGTAATCAGCGACAGAGGGTCCTTTTGGAAGCCAGTCACTAGTGGTGTCCCCCAACAGGTTGAATACTGGGCCCAGTATTCTTTAACCTTTGCATCAGTGACTTGTGTGAAGGAACAGAGACCTCCTCAGCAAGTTCACTGATGACACTGATGACACAAAGCTGGGATGAATGTCTGATACCCCAGGGGGGCTGTGCAGCCCTTCAGAAGGACCTGGACAAGCTGGAGAGATGGGCAGAGAAGAACTATCTGAAATTCAACAAAGGTAAATACAGAATCCTGTGCCTGGGGAAGAACCCCATGCAACAGCACAGGCTGAGAGCTGACCTGGAAAGCAGCTCTGCAGAGAAGGACCTGGATAACAAGCTATCCATGACCCAGCAGAGAACACTTATGTCTGAGAAGGCCAGGCGTATCTTGGGCTGCTTTAGGAAGAACATTGTCAGCAGGTCAAGGGAGGTGATCCTGAACCTCCACTCAGCCCTGGAGAGGCCACATCTGGAGTGCTGTGTCCAGTTCTGGGCTCCTAAGTACAAGAGACATGGAACTCCTGGAGCAGGTCCAGCAGAGAGCAACAAAGGTGATTAAGGGATATTGAAGACAAATGAGATTTCAGCACTGAGACCTATTTGAGACCAAATAATCAGTCTCTGCTGAATGAGTACAGCTTTTTGAGCCCAACAAAACCTCCTTCAAAACCAGCAAGTTTTTTGAGTTAAAAACTTGGAAAATATTCTGAATGAATTCAAGAAAACAACCTCTGCTCAGACTTCTTTCATCAAAGACCTCAAGGTAGTGCTGACCTCCTGCAGCCTCCACCCCATTTTTATCAAAGTAGTCCAGCATCACTGATCTTAGAATAAATAAGAGATTGGAAAGAGTGGAAGGGTGAAAGAACAAAAGAGGGAAGAAAGAAAAAAACAGAGAAAAAAAAAAAATATTGAAACAAGATCTATTAGTTGCATAATTTAGACTAAATTTAACCTACTGAGACTAAATTGATGCAACTTTGCAAGGTTATCAATTAGTTCTTGGTTCCACATATAAACCATGTTTCTTCAGCACACATAAAGTGAACATGATATTTGGTCTTATGCTTTGCCTTTGAGGTTTTGTTGAAATTTAGATGCAATGAAATGTCCATCTTAAATTAGTCCTCAGGGCTGCATTTTAAGCTGATGATTCTGTTTGTCCTAAAAGAATTAATACGAGCTGTCCTAAATAAGCTCTTCATATTCTTCCACAGTCATTTATATGACAAAATCATGTAAAATTACTGTAGTTTTGCTGGTTTAAACTAGATAAGAAGACTCTCATTTGCAGTATCAAAACCACCTCCCTTTCGATATATAAATCTGAATATCCACATTATTTTGTTTTTTTTGCTGCTAGCCCAGAAAAATAATAGGTTTATCATTAGATGTAAATAACAGTCATCTGGAAAATTTCAGATCTGTAAAAGATCTAGAAGGACAATACAGGATTAAGAAAGGATGCTCTCTCTAACTTGTCTGTGGCACTTTATAGGATTTACCTTAAATATTCATAAATTACAAAAGCCGAAAGAAAACCTTTTCAGTGATATTTTTTGTCCTGATACTCTTGATATCTCTTTAGAATGCTAAAGCACTGATTATTCTGTAAGATGAGTCAGTGACAAGAAAAAACAGTCTGAACCTTGGTGTAATTTAACTGCTGCATTGGATCACAAATTTTATGGTGGTCCTTCTCCCCACTGTGCAGAAAAAGATGTACATTTTAAACAAATTCATTCTAAGCAATGAGTTATGGTTTTGTAAATATTGGAGGTGGCAACTTTAGAGTGATGTTGCAGTGCAAAAAATTAGTGGAAGAACTTTAATTTTAATAAATATATGTATGTATGTATTTTTTTTTTTAAATACTGTTGTGATTTATGATTTTAAAGTACTTTTGATCTAGGGGGCATTTATCAATTATGAATGCAAACATCTAGACATAACTGAAAGTCTATAGTCTAATGCAAACCAAATACTACTAAGGAACTGGAAAACTGACACTTTGCTTCATTTTTGGATCAACCTGGATCAACCTGGAGCACCTTCAGTAGTGATGATATTTGTTAATTGAAACTGCAATGGAGTGCAGATGTTCCTGAAATATCAGATTGTGTTCTCAGTTCTCTCATACTGTGCCCCAGTTTCTTTACCTCCCATAGTTGACATCTCTTTAACTTAATTACATGATACCAGGAGATTCTTTTGATAATTATATGCCTGGCCAGGGAAAAGGACCGTGACAAATCTTTAAAATGGCATTCTATTTTGGATATTTGGAGAAAAATAAATAGCAATCAAACTGACTTAATACATTCCCAACAAGCACATGACCATGCTGGATGAGCCAGCACAGGAATCTAGATGTTACATGTAGCTTCTGATCCTTTTCTAATTTTGTCGGTTATTCTTTTTACATATTCCTTTTTGGTTTTCTGCTCTTTCATAAGAAGCAAAACTGGACAATTCAGAAAATGCTACATCCTTGTGCTCATGTTGACATTCTGAAGAGACTTTGGAAACAACTTATAGAACCTAAAATTGCCCACCACATTATGAAGGGAAATCATTACTTTTGTGATGCATGGAAAAGCTGTGGAAGCTGTAGATTCATTATACTGTTTTTGCAAAAAACCCAGTCCATAATCTCAAAATGGTAAAACTGTTTTAAACACAGAACAAAACAAGAATTTGGTATATTTTCCATTAGTTTTCAGACAGTTTTCAACTCTTTAAAAACTAGACATCTGCTTAAGAAAGTTAATTCTACCAGTCATTTCTGTAGTCATCATTTACTAATTTTGCTCTCCAGGTTCTGGAATGAGCAAAGTTTGATTTATTAAAATACCCTTAGGGAATTACTACACAAATCTGATGAAAAACCTTGACTGTAGCCACATTTCTCCTCACAGAGACAAGCAAGGCTCAATTCTTCCCAAGAATATTTCTGAGATTCACATTCTCTGAACCTCAGAGAAAGGAAAAACAATTCTTATGTAATTTACCGTTCCTGTGTTCTGCAAAAGTAGAATGTAATATGGAAATTGTTTACCCAAAGTGATGGTGTTTTGTTTCCTTGGCCTATCAGGGCCAAGTGTGTGTGTGTGTCGGGACTGTCGGGGGACAGTCATGAGATTCTGGGCAGTTGTGTGCAGTTGAGAGCTTGGCAGATTCGATTTAGATGTAATGTAATATAGTGTAATATAATATAGAATAATATAGTATAGTAAAGTAATTAATTAGCCTTCTGATAAGATAGAGTCCTCCTCATCATTCCTTCCTGCCACAGGGGTCGTCCTGTTTCGATACTTGACTTGATTGTTTTTTTCACCTCTATACATGGAGCACAAACTTCTGTTACACTAGTATGAACTTCTTTTATGAGCTGGAATTTTAGAGCCCTAATTTTCAGGCCCCAGTTTTGCTCATGAACTTCTGTAAACTGTTAGATTTGTGTCAGGCTCATTTTGGCTAGTTAATGGAAGCATGGACTATTGCAGGCTAAATCCTAGAGTCTAAACCATTCAAAAATTTCTTTGACTTCCTTGCCGAGGACAAAGCTGATTACAAATTTAATCATAAATAATTAAATCCTGATTAATCAGTACCATTTAACTGAAACACATGTTTGGTTCCTTTTAGAATTGAAAAGATTAAATATTTCTTGCTGATAATTGAAGCAGTTTCTTTCTTTGTGTGTTTTCGCTTGAGTTGTTCTTTTCATTAAAACTTTTCATTACAAGTTTGACTGCTGGAAAATAGTTGTAGAAAACAAAGTTTTATTCGTATTTTATTTTAATTAAATCAATATAAATAAAAAGATTCCAAATATTCAATGGCTTTATTTATCTCAATTCCTTCATACACCACTGATAAGGTGTCCCCTTTGACAACCTTAAATTAAGCAACGTAGCTCTTCCTCTCATTATCTTTGCATCTTTTTGGAGCAGCAACTGTTCCTTCCCACCAACCATCCTGAAGCTGGAAAAACAAATTATTTTTCCCCCTGCTGACATTGAATATTACAAACTTCAGTGGATTTCTTATTATGTACTCAAGCTCAAGCAGTTTTCTTCCATTTTCAATTTTTAGGACCTGTTTCTGTATCGCACATGCCCCTTCCCATATAAGAATTCAAATCACTTATCTCCAATAGTGTTTGACGTCTTGGTCCCACTATGCCTCCTGTGGTTCAGCACAAAATTGGGTTTTTTCATCAAAATAGAATGAGAGCATGAGCTCTTTCTTTTGAGTAGCCTAAATACAAAAAAAAAAAAGATTGCAGAGCTGGAGGAGATTTTATTTTGAGCTAGTATGTGTCAAAATGAACTTTCATGGTCTACTGATTCAAGAAAATCAAAATGTCATCGAAAGGAAGTGATATTTCAGTGTATGCAACCCATCACTTTATTTTAATGTATATACCTCTGTTTGACTCTGCATAGACTGAACATTAAAGCATTCAGCTTTATGCAGAAAAAACAAAATGTAGGTACAAGAAAATAACTGGAAAATTACAAAAATTTTTAAATGAATGAGGAAATAAACATGCCATTCTAATGGAAATCTCTTTTATAAAGAAGTGTTAAATATTAGTGGAACTACTTTTTCAGTTGCACCACTTATGCTTATTAAGACAATATATTGCTGCTAAAAAATTTTCCCTTATGATTAATGAGTTCATTTAAATAGTTTCAAAATCCCAAACACTTAAGATATGGAGTATAGTATTCAACTTTATATAACCTCTTTGTACAGATAATATTAGTTAACTAGTCAAATTTTACAGTTTTTATACAAGAAAAGAAGATGCTTTATGTTATTAATATTGAAATTCCCAGTAATTTGACTTTAATTTACATACAGAAACTTTTGGTATAATAAAATAATGTTGCTAAAGTTATAAGCATGGGGTTATTATAAGCATGTCTATAAAGAAAATAAGTATGCAGAGCATGTGAATAGACAAAAACAGGGAGAGAAAGAAAAATACATGAAGTCAAATGATAATGTATTCTGAATGTCTTATTAGCTATTGAACGTCAAAAAAGAAACAGCAAGCCAAAAGAAAACTCAAACAGCAAACCAATCAACCAACCAACCAATCAACCAACCAAGTGCAATTCATTAGTTAAAAACTTGACTTTTAGAGTAATTAAGACACTCTTTTTGGATTCAGTGAAAGTTTATCTGATTAAGGTTAGATGCCCTTTTAGTTTAACTGAATATTTCTATGGGCTTAATTTTTCTCGTTTGAGTTTTTTTTTTTTTTCTGGCCTAGATTCCTAGATTCTTAGTTGAGTACATAACGAGGATAGAGGGACATAAATGTAAACATGCACGTTTGAAAATACTGATATATTTTCTTACATTTATTTAATTATTTTATGTGGGTTTTGATCTATTCAATTATTCATGTGCTTAAATTCTTTGAATATTTGATAAATTTATTGACCTTACCCTGCTAAATTTTGCCATAAAAAATATGCTAAATTGAAAATGTTGTCAGGGATTTGTTATCTTCTAGAACATAAGATGTTATTCTATAATTTATTTTGTTTTATATAATTTTCTGTAAGTTCTTCTATAACTATATATGGAAGCTGCAACTTGACTAAAGCTTCTCTCACTTTTCTATCTCATCTTGCCACTAGTCTCTCTAGATAAATTGTTTGGAGCATATCTCTATGCATCTGCAAATGCACAGAGACAAAACCCACTGCTAAGAGATTTTGATCTTATGAGCAAGTAACATAATAGACGGCATCTTGTGAAAATGTATTTGTCTATCAGTCTACCAACATCCCAAACTAAATACAGAAAGATGCTCAGCTGTAGATTTTAAATGCATTTTACCTTTTCTCCTTACATGGAAGTCTTTTAACAGCTGGTGCCTCACTGAAGGACAGCAAGCCACCTTTATGAAAAACATGTTCACATTCTAGAGTAAGTAATTGCATGTAAAAAGTAAAAGAAAAAAATCTGAGGTTTTAGGCAATTAAAAATATTATATTGATTTCTTCCCAAAATTCAATAGTCCTATTTCTTTCAAAATTATATAGAATCAAGAGATATTTGAAAATTAAAAATTATTTTACTCAATGTCTAGAAATAACGCATACACTTTTTGAAGGATAAACATATTGGATGTCATAAAGATTATTTATATTTAATCCCAAAAAGTTAAAATTATCTATTTTTTAAAAATTATATACATTTATATGAAGATATTTAATTTTCAGTAGAATTCTATTTGTCTCCATTTATTTGTATCATTAGATATATTTATATACATGAAAGCATAAAAATATTTTAAAATATTAAGGTAAAATTAAAACATTGTTTAGACAGAAATGATTAAAACATTTAAACCAAATCCAATTAATAGTTAAATGAAAATTGAAGAAAATAGACATAACTATTTGCTGTCTCTGGGCCACTGTAACTAAAGATAAAATAAACATTCAAAAGCAAAAAGAAAAAGAATGCCAACCCCCCCCACCATTTCTTTTTTAAAACTTTTTAATATAATATATGTAGCAGTAGATTGGACATGGATCAGTAGTCATTAAATAATCACTTTGGGAATATTCCCATCTAGTTCCCATCTAGCCTGCCTGATGGAAGGGAGTTTCATAAGTTTTCTCATTTCTAGGTGTCTGAGTTTATAGTACAAAAGAGATTAGAGTAATTTGTATCTACTTATCAAAATGTACTTGTAGGTATTAATTTGTTCATTGGGAATGAAATTATTTTCCTTGCGTTGCATGACAGTCCTATCTAGTTGTGCAGAATGTATCCTAAAAAATGGCAGTGGGGACAATTTTTTCTCCTGTGTTCAATCATTGTTTTTAGAATAAGGTGAAAGCTTATCTTCCACTGAGGAAGTGCATTTGGAACCAGTGCATGTTTTCTGCAGAGCTATCGCTTTCCAGATCACCTTGGAATGAGAATCAGAGATTGTGAGAATTGAGATGGCAGTAAAGCAACGTCAACAGTTTTGGTAGTGGCATAAGGGTAAGGGTCCTGTTAGACAAGCCTGCTAAATAAAAGGTCATGAATTGATCCCTGTTCTTGATCAAGCAGCTTTATATCACATTGCTTAGGGCCAGTTTTAAGATTTTTTTGGAAATAAGCCACTTCATGTGTTCCAAAACAAGGTCAGAGAGAAAGCTAGTAAATAAGTAGGATAAACAACTTGGTATTTTGCTTAGAATATTTTGCTTTATTTTATTTTTTTTCCTACTGTTTTAGACATAAAGTGTTTTAAAGACATTCGTTTGTAACAGAAACGTACTGATATTTTTTACAAAAAAAAAAAAAAACCAGAAAATAACTTATCTCCAAACACAAACCAAACAGAAAAGAAAGTGCACACTGAAATAGGATTCCTTATTGTCATGGTAATCTTCAGTGGGGAATGATATCCCAAGCTCTCAGAGGAGGATGTGTGGCACCTGGGGATGAGGGAAAAAAACACGCTGTATGAGAAAGCACCAATGTCCTCTAAAGGATAAAGCCTTTTTTTACATATATATATATTGTGTAATTAAATAGCCCTCTCTTCTAAATCATCTTACTAAGTAATAGCACATTCTTCATTTTTCACTTGTTTTTTTAAACTTTTTCTGTATTATATGCCTGTAAGCCTATGTATACACAAGTAGAGGCCTGCCTAGTAGCAATGTAAAGATATATGCTTACCTTCACCTGTTGAGAGATGTTAACAGTTTCTGAAGAAAACTAACCACAAAAAGCCATTGAACACCAGATTACATAAATTAAGGCAGATATTATTTAAAGTTTTAACATCACTTGACAAATTTCAAATGTCATTGAGAGTCAGTGGGAAACTGATCAGATGACATTGAATATTTTCATCACCACAAAAACAAAAGAAAATAAACATCTGGACAGATAAATTGACAAAGGATGGATTTATAAATAGATGACCCTATATCAAAGAGTATGTTATTTATATTGAGCCAAACTTATTCATAAAAAATTAGACTGAGCTCTGACACCCTATTAACTTGGAAAGAATGTGAAGGGAAGTCTACCACTCATGATAAATTTTATGTTGTATACAAGAAGCAGGTTCTTACATTCTGTAATGAAGTTAAAGAATCCAATAGTTTATAAAGAAATACTAATGAGGTAAAAGAGTGACTAGAAAAACTAGAAAAGAAGGTCCCTAATCTAACATTATCAAGGAACAAGAACAAGTGACAGAACAAATCCCAGAACAGCACTGGGCTGCAGTGGTATGGAAGGAGTTTATGAACACTTGTCTAGTTTATTTTCACTACAAGCACTATAATTTAAATTGAAATATTTTTATTTTCCAATACAGAAGTCAAAATATATGTGAGAGAGTTATTCTAACAGTTCTCTAAAGTGGTACTGGTAAATTAGGATATCCATTCAACTCCACTGTTGAGATCCATTTTAGGATGAGCTGTGAAGTGGAGGAAAAAATTTCCCTAATCAGCTGACCTGATTGACATTTGGCAGGATTCTTTGGTGTGCAAAAGGCATAAACCCTTTTTTAAGTGGAGACTTGGGTTCTAATAAAGATTTGCTAATTTTTATCTGATATATTTATATTTTTTATGGGTTGTAAATAAGAGTTTAGGTGGTTGCAATTTTACTTTAATTATTGTCATCTAATGAAATTATTTTTTGGAAATCAATATTGATCCTAAATTCTCTTCAATCCTGAATATCATTAAAGTCAGGCTTAACAAAACATTGAAAAAATGTTTTTCTGTCTTCAGTTTTAAACATTCTTGTCTGGTTCCACTTAAATATTTTGCCAATGACAGCATTAAGCAGATTAATTCTAACTGATCTGCACAAATGTTTCACAAAAAATAACAGAAGACAATGAAGGTAAACAAAACAGGTTCTCCTGCTTATTCTTAAAAATTTAGGCTTTGTATCAATCTTTTGAAATCCCTTTGTGGATTGTGTTGGGTGCCAGATTTAATACAGACTTTTGCCCGTGGCACTAACACAACATCTATATTCTATAAATATTTTTAAAGGGAACTTTGCATAAAAAGTTATTTGGTTCCACAAATTAAATTGATAATTAAAGATGTTGCTTTCAAGGAGATAATTTTCCAACATTTTAGGAAGATGTTTAGCCTCCTAGACTGTTGTCTGTCTGCTGTATGGTATTTCCAGCAGACATCTAGTGAGTTGAAGTCATCTGTAAGAAGAAGGGCTAGTGATTGTGGGGCTCCTCCCAGCTGCTAATAGAATACATCTTGTCCCTAATGTATGTAGAAAATTATGAACATAATGATGTAAAATAAGAGGAAACAAAAGCATGAATTTGCTTCCTATTTCAAAGCTTTTTCTTGTATCAGCATCAAGCAGATACCTATTTTTGACAATTCTCTACCACATTAGTACGTGGGAATTCAAAGTGCTGTTGGAAAAGGGAGACAATAAAATAATTGACTATAAACAAATCTACATCACTGCATATCTGGTATCAAATACACTTTAAAAGATAGGTACTAGGTTAGCGTGGCAAGGTTTTAGCAGCGTGAAGGGGTGATCACCTGAGAAGCTCTTTGTAAACTATAGTGTGGGAGCAACATTGGAAAAGTTCATGGAGGACTGTCTCCTGTGGGAGTGAACCCATGCTGGAACAGAGAAAGCAGTCCTCACACAGAGGAGAAACCAGCAGAAGAGTAAAATAGACCATGGGTGATGTGCTGATCACAACCCTCATTTCCCATCCCCCTGCTCTGCTGGGAGTGAGGACATGGAGAACTAGGAATAAAGCTAAAATCAGGTAGAAGGGACTTGTGGGGGTAAGGTGTTGTAAAGATTTTATTTCATTTCTCATTTTAATACTCTGATTTGATTGTTAATCAATTCAATTTATTTCCCCCAGTCTGTTATCCCTATGACAGTGTGAAGGATGATGAGTGACCTCTTCCTGTGTTTATCTTGGTTCATCAGCCTTTTTTTTAATGTTATCTCTGTCTGTTTGAGAAGGGGAGTTACAGAGCGGCTTTGTTGGGCATTTGGCATCAGCCAGAGTTATACCACCACATTCTAACCCATGACAGGATACTGAGTATGTGCATGTAACGGGAATTAACTAAAGTGTTAATTTTTAATGAGCACTTGGATACTCATAGCAACAGAATTAAAATTTCTTTAAATGGTTTATTTTATTATATGAATTTTAGAAGTTATATTATAGAAATGAAGAAACAGGTATTGGTAATTGCAAAGTATGGTAGTTATTTTTCCAAGATTAAATTCAAACCAGAATCAGTGAATGGGCTAGTTCTTTCCTTATACTCCCATAATATTTCAAACAACAATATAATTTTGCAAATATTTAAGTGGGAAGTGCAACATTCTTAATAGTAAGACTTCAATTTTATAGACTCTCCTTTCATTATCTGTGATGAAAGTAACTTCTATAAAGAGGTCATCACTTTCCACTGTCCCTTTACTCCACTTACAGCTCCTGAATTGAATTTCTTTTTTTTTTTATGTGAAGTCTAGAATAATATCCCTTTAGCAGTATCATCTGATCATGTTCCAGGGATGAATAAAGCAGCAAGTTGTAGTTAAAAGATAGTGAAGAAATTGGATAAAAAATGGATGACCATTTTAATAATAGACGTTCAGATCCCTTTTTGTAATTCACAGTAGAATGCAACTTGATGGTCTTTCTTTGGCAACTTACACTATAATATGATAAAATATTAATATGAAAAATATATTAATATGACAAATTTAAATGAAAATATGAAAGTAATAGTATTTTATGAGATCTCAGATATTTGGGAATTTATGATAGTCATGATAAAAAATTGTATGAAACTGCTCAGGAATCTTTCATGTAATAAATATAAATTTTAGAATTCTACATTAATTTTTCTCTAGCTCCATTTACATATACACACACACATGCATGCAACTGTATCAAAGTCAAGATTAGAACTGAATGCCTTTTTTTTAAGTACTGAAGTAGTGATTCAAAGTAGGATAACTTCACAGAAGACAGAGAATTGATGTTAAGGAGTTGACAATTCCCAGTGAAATTCAGAACACAGGGTTTTTTCTTCCTAGTCTATTTACATCAAATCCAGTCCACCCTAGCACCCTTCCTAGAGGAGGAAGTGGCTGTTGATGGGTCCTTTTCCAAGTCTGACAGGCAGCAAATTGGAGCCCACACTGCAGAGGCAGATACTCAAACGCATGTGCATGCAGACACACAGAGAACATCAGCTTGGCTCATCACAGAGCAGTGACAGAGGTTAACAGTACCCAAATAAACACCAATTGCTCTCAGGTAAATATGAACCCACCAGCACAGGGCTGTTTGTCTTTCCAGTGAATTAGGACTAAGAGTCACTGGTGGATGCACAGGTCGGGTCACCACAAACTATCTAAATTTAGTAGCCAATGACAGACAAAGATCCATGAAATATCTGGATGACATTATTAAAGTCTGCTTAATGCTCATTCCCAAATTCCAGATCATTTATAAAGTCATTGGATCAGGGGCTGGGTTTTTTTTCAGATGTGGGTCTCCTGTTCATTGTCTGGTCATTTGTTAGCAAATTACACATACATACAGCAGATGGCTGTATCAGTCAGTATTTCCAGTTGCAAACACCTAAACCTCTCTTCACACATGAATATTATGACTAAAATCACACAACACCCCAGTTTGCAACATGATTTAATAAAAAGATAGGACAGATTGCAGTGATCAGGGGCAGGGTTCAAACAGAAAGATATGCTTGCTTACAGTTCACCAGCCATTTTTACTCCCTCTTCTCTCTGTGTTTCCATGCTTGTTCTTTGCCCATATGCCTTGATCCTTTCCCTTTCCAACCCTTTCTACCTCTCAATAAACAGTGTGTCAAAACCTAATTTTTTTTCACTGGTTTCAGCTTTCCTGTGTTTATTTTCTATATCCATACCCAGATTTGGTGTTTCCAATACTGTTACCAAGGCAATTTCAGTCTTCCATCATATCACCAATGGAAATACATGAGATTCTCCTCCCTAAAAGCTGTGTGCCTCCCCGTATTGGGTCTGGCTGGGATGGAGCTTGTTTTCCTTAGCAGCCCTCACAATCCTGTGCTTTGTATCAGTAGCACCCCAGTGCTTTGGCTACTGCTGAGCAGGGCTGACACAGCATCAGCGCTCTCTCTCCAAAATTCCTCCTCACCAAGGGGCAAGGGGAAGGCAAGATCCTGGGAGGGGATGCAACCAGGCCAGCTGACCCAAATTAACCAAAGGGATTTTCCATACTCTATGATGTCAGCTCAGACATAAAAGCTAAGTGAACAATGAGAGGGGGGAACTCGGTATTTCAAACACTGCACATTCTGAAACTCTGCTTCCTGGGAAGTGTCTGGGTGTTGATTGCTGATGGGAAGCAGAGTTTGTTTTTTTTCCTTTTTGTGCAGGCACAAACTTTTGCTTTTACTTTAGTAGACTGCTCTGTCAAAACCTACAAATCGTTTTCCATCCTATTTTTTCTCCCCTGTCCAGCTGGGAAGGGGGAGTGATAGAACTGAATTTCCATTCTGAATGTTTCACAAGGACAGAATTTTCAGTGTGCTTAGAAGCTTCTTGATATATTTGTGCAATATAATCTGTACTTGGATTTTTTTCTCTCTAAAATCACATTCTTAAAGAAGAATATTGCAATGAAAATATAGTTATATTGCAATTTCAGTCAGGTTACCTGGCGATGTCCAGTAATCATTCATTAATAATGAGGGTTTTTTCTGCTCCATAATTTATTAATACAGCAAGGGAGTTAGAATCAATTGTGCTAATCTTCCTTAGCCAAACATTATACAACCAGTCAAAGGAAATCACAGAAGCTTTACTTGAGGTAATGTGGTGAAATTTAATGAAAAGTTTATGTACTAAAAATGTAAGAACAGAAATAAAATATTTTTATGTTTTCCATCAAACATTTGAATCACAAAATTCATCATCCACAGATCATTAATTTAAAAAGAGATTATTGAACTATGCATCAATTAATCTTGCTTTTCAAATGACATTTTTGTTAGACTACATTCTAAGTTAGATTAAGTTAGTTAAGACTTTATCGTGTCTTAATGAAATTACTAAAAACAGAATTTTGGGAATCATAAACATGTAAACCATTGTCAGAGATTCAAAACAAAACTGAGTTCATTAGAAACTCTTTACCTTTAGATATCTCAAGGAAGAATATATAAAAACACACACAAAACCAAACCCCAACTTTTCTTCCCCTGTGTTTGGACAGTTTTTGTTTTATAGTTTCAGAAACAGGAGAACATTTTCAACAGTCACGCTGAACCTCACAGGAAAATTGCCAGCACTATTAGATCCTTAGTTATAATATCTCTGACTAAAACAAAAAAGTTATCTAAATTTAGTTAAAAATAATGATTTTAAAATACTTCCAACATGGTTAAAACATTACATATGTTACATATTGAATGAATTTGCTTTCTAAGTTACCAATGGATCAAGACCATGTCGGCATTTACATTTTGTGCCTTTGCATGATACACTGGTTTACTGAGCCTCTTCCCAAAGACAAGAAAATCATTATTACATTTTAGTAGTCAAACAGAAACATGACCTGGGAGTTTAGCACCTTATATATGGATAGAGTGAAGTCTGCTGCTTTATGTAGCAAGGTTTTGGAAAGTGGGGCAGATTGCAGGGGTAGCTTCTGTGAGAACAGGAGATGCTGCCACATTACACCAAGACAGTTCAAACTGGCTTCAAGAGGGATCCACTGCTGGCCAGAAACAACCAATGATGTTGTAAGTTCTTCTGTCATAACATATTTAAGAAAGCCTAAAAACACTGTGGAGCAGCTGTGAGAGAGGAGAGAAATGTGAGAGGAACAGCTCAGCAGACACCAAGATCAGTGAAGAAGGAGAAGGAGGAGGTGTTCTAGGTATGGAAGCAGAGATTCCCTAAAGTCTTTGGAGAAGACAATGGCAAAGCAGGTGGTGCCCGTGCCCCTACCCCTGCTGGAGGACCACAGTGGAGCACCAATCCATCCTGCAGCCCACTGAGGATCCCACACCAGAGCAGGATCATGGCAGGACCTGCAGCTTGTGGAGAGAAACACATGCTGAAGTCAGTTTTCTGGCCAGAACTGTGGCTAGGCACTGTGAGGCACCCACACTGGAGAAGTCTGCTCCTGAAGGACTGCAATCTCTGTCAAGGATATTGTGCTGGAACATGACAAGACTGGGAGAAGAAAGGAGAGGCAGAGAAAAGTGTTAGCAAATTAGCCACAATTTTATCCTACCCTATATCCTACTTTCTTTTTTTAACTGGCAATTAATTAATTAATCTTCCCTGAATTTGCTCCATTTGTGATGATGAGAAATAGGTCAGCATTTCCCTGTCCTTATCATCATCTCTCTTATTTTCTCCCTAATTTTTAAAAGGCAGGGAGGAAGAGAGTAACTGGGGGAAAGAGGAGGGTCAAAATGCCAGCCAAGGTTAACCACCACAATGGCATTCATTTAATGTGGTGATATGTCTGTACAGTGTGCCATGCTATTATTTTCTCCAAAATTATTCTTTAAGTTGATTTTAATTGTGAACTGTTTGAGACAGTCATCTTGTTAACATACACTGTGCCTAGAATGTTTAGATTTATTTTCAGACTAATGACATTAATCACTTTGAGAATGTAATGATTAATTATTATGGCTTATGGATTTACAGAGAATTAAAACATTCAATAAGTTGAGCTATTCAACAGTGTTCTAAAACTATTAATATTTGTCTATTTCTTTACATATATTTACAGTCATAATTGTCTTCTGTGGTGACACAGGAGTAAAATTGAAATTGTTGACAACACATCTTGAATTATTGCTGCATTACAAGACCCATAGCACAGCCATCATTCTCATTAAACAAAACAAATTGAAAATTTGGCTTTCTTACACAAGACGCAGTCATTATAGGCTGTCGTTTGAAATTTAATACACAACCCCCCCCAAACTTTTATTAAATAATTTTGTATTTACAGATTTCTGGATTTTGTGTAAAACATGTTGAGTAATAAATATTTAATTAACTGTAAGGAGTTAAAATTTTTCATAGTAGCATAATTTTATTATTGAATGAATTATAAACAAGTCTTCAGACAGTGAAGTATGTGGCAATCATGGTTACACTTACTAAAATGAATAAAATTATTACTATTTCAAATGAGATTTTATAGTTAAATGGTTCATGTAAGCAAAATTTAACTACACAAATTAATCTTTAATAAGCTGAGAAGACAAATCAAAACATGCAGTAGAACATATTTTTTATTTGCTTATGTCTCCATGGGTGGAGGGGTTTTTGACTCTTTGATATATTAGATGTGAGAAGTCTCTCATAGGAGGCTTCTAAGTGTTCACAACTTCAGTATGCCTGCACTTCACACAGTATATTTACTTAGTATGCATTTTACAGTACTTTTCCCCTCTAATAACATGAACTTCTAGGTGATTCAGTCAATCTGATTTTGGGTAGTCTTTCCAAGGTTAATCCTGAGGAAGTGGGTGATTCTGTGGCTTGCCATTACAGAAGTACAGAGGCATGGGCATGCCTTCTCTATCCAATCTAAAGAAATCTGCTGTGGATCTTTGTTCCTCATTAGACTTCCTTTTCCAAACATGCAGCAAGTTACAGCTAAAGGGCTGTCTCATTATGCATTTCAAACTGGAAGGAATTGCTTTGATCAGCAAATCCCCAAAACTGTGTGATTTTGGCCTTCACTTAAAGTGTCACAACAGCATACATATAATTATATATGGCTTTTATAAGCAAACTCGGAAATCTATGTGAGAAGTCTGGATTTTACCACCCTGTTTTGTCATCTGTAATGTTTAATCTTAATTATGTACTTCAAACATATAACAGCTTGTTTCAAAGATTCCTTGGGCATGTGTCTAAACAAAAGTTTGACAAATTTTGCTGAAAAAGCACCTGATAAAAGGGTGATATAATAATACTAATAAAAATAATGCTCTGAATTTACATGCTGCTTTGCATTTCAGTAGCAGTGCGGGGACATTACCTAATTAACTTTCCTAACATGGCTTTTGAAAAAATTAGTGTTCTCCTTTTCAATAACATATCCAAGGTTATAAGCAGTTTATCACAGATGCATCTACAGAAAGCTTTATCTTATAGTTTGGGCTTTACTTTTCAGAAAAAAAGGAAAGTATGCAACCCCTGTCCTCACTTGAATCCATATTTAATACAATTTCTGAAATGACATTTCAGTTCTCTACATGCTTCTTAAAATTTTTGAACTTTCCTATCAATTTGTGGGGATTTAACAAACATCAGAAAGTCTGAGTTCACAATGTCTGCAAGCAGACTTTTATGAACAAAGGTTATAAACTTCTTTTCTAAAATGCATGTTTTCTCTAGCCAGGTGAAATGAAATCCATGGCAGTAAATATTTAAGTTAATTTAAGACTTTTTGACGTTATGTTGACATATTTAAGAATGTGGAAGTCTCTGAGAGGTCTCCGGAGAAAATAGCACCTCTGAGGTACTGGGAAGTTTATACCATTAAAATCCTCTCTTGGTTTTGAGGCTAACTCAAACTTTTGTGTTGGGGGTATAACTTCTGTGTTTGCTTGGCTGACAGATGGAGACAGACTTTTTATGAAGGCCCACAGTGGTAGAACAAAGGAAATTATTTTAAACTGAAACAGAGTAGGTTCAGACTGGACATAAGGAAGATCTGTTACTGTGAGGGAGGCGAGACACTGGAACAGGTTGCCCAGAGAAGTTGTGGGTGCCCCATCCCTGGAAGTGTTCAAGGCCAGTTTGGATGGGACTGTGAATAATCTGGCCTCGTAGGAGCTGTCCCTGCCCATGGTCAGGAGGTTGCATTAGGTGATTGTTAAACATCGCTTTCACCACAATTTTCTGATCCTGTGAGTCTATTTCTAGCTAAGAAATATTTGACTTCTACAATATCTTATTGGTTTACTTAATTGTTAGGTTTAACCCCAAATGACAGCTAAGTAACACACAACAAACTGGCTAAGAGAATTGGAAAGAAAAGAAAAACCTTTTGGGTTGAGATAAAAACAGTTTAACAGCTGAACCAAAAAAAATTTACTATTATTATTATTATTATTATTATTATTATTATTATTATTATTATTATTATTATTATTATTATTATTATTATTATTATTATTATTACTAAATATTTTAATAATAACAATAATTATAGTAGTAGTAGTAGTAGTAGTAGTAGTAGTAGTAGTAGTAGTAGTAGTAGTAGTAGTAGTAGTAGTAGTAGTAGTAATGATAAGGAGATGGGGAAAGAGTAACAGAACCCAAAAGAAATGAGTGATGAACAATACCATTGCTCACAACCCACTGACCAATACCCAGCTCATTTCCAAAAAGTGATGAGCCTCCTTCCAGGTAATTCACATAGTTTCTGTGTTGGGCATAATGTTCCATAGTATGGAATATACATTTTGCCAGTTTGTGTCATCTGTCCTTGCCATGCTTCCTCCCAGCTTTTTGTGTGGGTCGCCACTAGCAGAGGCACTGAAAAACCCTTGACTGAGGGTAATCACTGCTTAACAACAACAAAAACATCAGGGTGTTATCAACATTCTTCTCATCCTAAAGCCAAGAAACACAGCATTGTACCAGCTACTATGAGGAAAATGAATTCTGTCCCAGATGAAAGCAGGACATTAATAAAGTGAAATGTCTCCCTCCTTGTGTGAGCTACTAAATAACACAGAGCCAGTATATGACTACATAAATATTTATAGAAATAGGGGTATGTAAGTAAGCTTTTTGCCTTAGGTGGTCCCTGTGGCAGACAGTGCTGGTATCCAATTTAAGTGAATGTGATATTAATATACACTGTCTATCTGTGGTAGCTCCAGGCATTGACAATAACACTCATCAAGATTTAGTAGCATCTGGTTTCTGCTATTAGGATATGCATTACAAGACACTAATTTGGTTAGTCATTTCTTAATTAGAATTACTTGAATTTTTTCTGAAATTTACAGAATTCTGTCAGAGTTGTTGAAGGGACATTTTGTTATTTCTTTTATCCAATGAATCCTGTAAGTTACACAACATTTTTTCAAGTTTACCTCCTAACTACTGCCAGCAAAGACTTTATATTTTCAGTATAATGGCTGACCAGAAATCACCTGTTGGTGCTCACAGACTTTGTGAACTCTGCATATCTGATGCTTGAAGAGATGGAAAAGCAAGGCTTTTCTCCTTTGGTAATGATTTAGCCTGCTTTTTAAGCTTATCCTTGTGTCTTATTGTTAATTTTCCCAAGTATCTTCATTAATTAAACAGAAATTTCAGATAGAGGCATGTTAACTGAGACTCCTACTCTTGCAAAAAATAGAATGCTTGTCCAACCCCGGTGTCTGGCACCTGGTTTGATCCTGCTCTGTCCAGTCACTGACCCAAAGCCCACAGTATCCAGACTCTCACTCTAGTTCTAGATGCCGCACCATGAACACCTTGTGACCCAAGGCCCCCAGCCAGTTGCTGCACTCAGAGCTCCATGCACACAGACACACACAAACACACACACACACACACACACACACACACACACACACAGAGAATGGAGCTTCCCCTCACCCAGGCTAGGAGTCAGAAATGCAAAACTGTACAGACACTGATGAACATGAACAAGGAAACAAGTGTAGTTTTTTTTTTGTTTCTGACAAGTCCATCTTATGACCTTATTCCTCCATTTCCTCCTCTTTGTTCCTGTCCAAATCACCTAAATTATTTCCTTTTCTCACTTTTATTTCCTTCCTGAAGAATCCCAGAAGTCGTCCCTGGTGTTTCTGTCCTTATTTGGTCCTCCTTTGCACCCCATGTCCACAGACAGCACCCCCGCCCCACTCACAGTCAGTTTTGCAGGAGCTTTAATGTTGACTTATCTTGGTGGGTTTCACACTTGGACTGAATCATCTGAGACAGCCCTGGGAAGAGCCAGTACATGGTGTTCAGCCAGTATATGGTGCTCCTTCCTCTGAGATTTTAATTTGAGGTTCTCCCTGATATTGGACCCCTGTCCTCCACTGGACTTGTGATGGTTTTCCTGTGCTGGGCCTATCCTAGCCATGGCAAGGTATTGTTTGGTCTTCCCCATCTGCACTTGTCTCTTTGGATTTATGTGTTGGTGTACAGACAAGCTTTGATCACATAACTTAACAATGTAAATGTAAACATATGCAAATGAGCTAATGGATGGCTATATAGAAATGCAGTCTTTATGGTCAGTGTAGACAGCAGAGATATTCAGCTAACCAACTGAAGTGTCAGCTAACTAAACCTCCTTAATCTTACTCTGAGCAAAGGCTTGACCCATTTCCTTAAAATCTGAATTTAGCTATTTTTGAGAGAGCATAGGATATCAGTCATTCACAAATGACTGGCAGAAGTGACATGGGACTTCTGGGACACCTGTGCTCTTCAAAAGCAGCAGCTGTCAGGCAGGCAGGGTATGATTTAAATTTTCAAGTGAAATTTTAACTGGTTCATATAATGAAAGCAGTGTTATTATTTTAATTTCTATTACATGAGTAACACTTCTAATAGAAAACAGAAAAAAAAATTATTTTCTTTTGTATATTTTTGTTGGTGGTTGCTAAAAATAAGTTTCTCTAAAGAATTGCATGGATAGACAAGTGTAGTGAATCAACAGTGCATTAAACTAGGACAATGAAGCACAAGGATTGCTTTCTTCAAATAGGTTTCCAAATGTAATTTAGATTTTGTTAGCTAGTAAATAGGTTCCGGCAGAACTGATACAGCTGAACCAATATCTAACATCAGTTCACTGAAGTGTGGCTATCCTCCAGCGTTCCAAATGTCAACATAGCAAAGCATTTTATGAGCAGAATGAAGTGAATAGAATTCATCTGTATTCTGGACAGTTGTATCAGGCACGACAATTTTGTCTACCTGAATCCTTAATAGATGTGTTCCCTTCACATCTGCACATCATGGGACTTTTCCAAGGTAAGAAGCCTGGGACCTATTTCAATTTGCACACATTGTCCTTGTAATTGTTAATTAACAGCACAATTTCCAAGTAGTTGAACTCTACCTTTTCTTTACATTCTATTTCCTAGTGCTTGCACTGCTACATATTTAGCAGAACATAAGAATCCAAAAGGATATTAGGAAACAAAAAATGTGAAAAGGTAAAAAAACCCATGCTTTTAATGAAAATATTAGCAAAAATTGTCTAAATGCTTTGCTCACGTTCTGGTCTTTTTGATCAACAGAAGTTTAATATTTCACCTTTCTATAAGGACAGAATCCATTGGTCTTTCTTAAAGAAAATGCATGAAAATTTTAAATATTACAAAGAAAAACATTATTTTAAAATTCTAAAACCAAATATTTTGCCACTAACTAAGGACTCATTTTCTTTCAATCTAAGAAAGATTAAGTTAAAGTGCCCATCTTGGATCTTATTTAAATGATAAATAAAACAAAAAATTTGGTAGTGGATCCTGGCCATAATAAAGCCAATTTCTATCATATTGAATTAGAGGTCTTTCCATGAGACCAAAAAAAAAAAATGAAAAGAAAATCTTTTACCAAAAGTATGTTGAACTGTGAGTAATAGGAGGATTTGCAAAGAAGGGAATGTTTGGGGTTTTTCCCCTGAAGAATAGTAAATAAGTCAATTAATATAGACATTTTATTTCTTATAATAGGCTTTAATAATAAAGAAAAGGGTCAAAGAACTAAATATATTCCATTTAAATCAATAAAAAGAAATTTTGAGTTACAAGTCATTTTGGAAAAAAAAGAATAAAAACCACAGAGAAACAGACCAAAATGCAAAACAGTCTGCTCTCACAACCTTAACTTTTTTGAGATGTCCCTCAATAGGATAGGAGAAAGTGATGGGAGAAGTGAATGAAGGGAAAAAAAGAAAAAAGTCAAATAAAAGTTAAATGATGCCTATTTTCTCATAGAAGAGGTTCCTGATCCCTCTAATCATCATTTGTAAGCTCCAAGATTCAGTTCTTAATTCAGAAACAGAGAAATCTGTTGGAAATAATGACATGAAATTAGATAAATTAGGGCTTTTTTAGTCAAAACCAACCTTCCTTCCTTCCTTCCTTCCTTCCTTCCTTCCTTCCTTCCTTCCTTCCTTCCTTCCTTCCTTCCTTCCTTCCTTCCTTCCTTCCTTCCTTCCTTCCTTCCTTCCTTCCTTCCTTCCTTCCTTCCTTCCTTCCTTCCTTCCTTCCTTCCTTCCTTCCTTCCTTCCTTCCTTCCTTCCTTCCTTCCTTCCTTCCTTCCTTCCTTCCTTCCTTCCTTCCTTCCTTCCTTCCTTCCCCCAAGTCTTTAGCTCAGCAAGAGGCTCAGCTTTTGTGTCTTATGAGAGGAAGGCAGTGAGTTAAAAGTGGGCTTGATTTTGTGTAGTGTTACTTGGCTGTGTCCAGGCTCTGCCTCTGCTATCAACTGCCCGGACAAATGCCTGCAATTGGTGAGCATTTCCTTCTCTTCACCTTTGATTGGTTTGCATGGCTCACTATATGAATTGGAAGAGAGTAGGGAGGCTAGTGAAAATGTTTATTGCCTGGGGAAGAAAAATAATTGGGACTTGTACTGGCTGGATGCCTTGGCACATCAACAGCAGTGACCATAGTTAAGAGAATGTTTGGCAAGGTTTTTACTGTTAGGCTTTTGAAATTCATGAAAAAGCCTCCCAGGATGATGAGCCAAAAACACTACTAAGCTATGAACATAAAAAAAAGCCCAAACCAACAAGCAAACAGACCTTCCACAAAATAATACAAGAAAAAGAATTAATTTAGGCTATTGTATTTCAAACTAAAGGATTCTATAAATTTAAAATTCATTTTGCACAGAAAAAAATATTCTTAGAGAAAAAATTCTAATGTTTCCACAGAGATAGGTTACATATATACACATTATTTTGTAGATAGCTATCACTTTTTTTTCACTTCATTAATGTCTTTAAATTAAAATGTATCTAAAATACTTAACCTAAATTTGTGCATTTAGCTACATACTTCTACCGTCAATGAACTAAGAACAGTATCTTTGGCATATCAATAATTCCACTTGGTTTAGACACCTAGATGCCTTTAGACATTACTCTTTCTTTCTGCAGATGAGAAAGTCTTGGTGAATAATGTCATGTGACCAAATCAGACCCCTGATTCAGTATTGCAGAGTAAAAAGACAATAAAAATTAGTGTCATCACTACCAGAATAGCCACAGAAACATTTTTTGCCATACCACACTGAATTCTCTCAGTCCCAAGTATGCTTTTTCTGTGTTCATATCCTTTCACTTTCCAGGACTACAGTCTTTGCTTCAACAGCATGAATGAAGTAGAAATAATCTTTCCCTCCCTGTCTCTAGTGTCATTCCCCCTCCAAAACCTCAGGATGTGACATTGTCAGTAATATTCTGCTGAGGCATAGGCAATTTTAGTGAGGGGATACAGTGAAGTCTTTCAACTCCAGAAACTCAAAAGAACCCTTCACTGAAACATCACTAACATAACAACAATTGGTCATATAAAATTCCTTTGTACGGCATCTCTGTAATTATTAATACCATATTGTCCACAGGAAGACTGTGAAGAAAGTACTAAGAAATGTTTAAACTATGCCCTTACAGGTAGCTAAAATAGTTGCGGAACACCTGCTGTGGTCAAGAGCACAGAATTTCCTAGGAACCAAAGTATTTCTGAATCTTCACTTATAATATCTAATAAGAAGATCCAACAGCTAGTAGCTGTTCCAATAGAGCTTTAAAAGCTCTTGAGGAAAGTGAAGACATCCTAGTAGATTTTTTTTCATTCTCATCCACCACCTACGTTGTATTTCACCAAGTCTCAAATGAAGGTGAAACTATACTTTTTTCCAGTACCCTTTGATATATGTTTTGAAGTTGTAGAGGTACCTACTGGTCATGTTTTAAGGGAACACTAAATTAAAAAGCGTTGAAATCTGTGAAAAGATTACTTCACAAACCAATTATTCCTGTCACAAAGCATGTACTCTGAAAACTCTTTCTAGGTTTTATGAGTCTCTCCCTAAAATTCTATCCTCTCTAGAAAAATCTATACAGTGTTCCCAAAATATGCAAATTATACATTTTTGAAAATTAATTGCCCTATTTTTACAGGATTTTTTCAGAGCTAGATTTTTTGGTTTTATTTTATTTCGTAACATGTAGTCATAAGAAACACTCTTCATCTGCAGAGACTCAAAAGGTTAAAGAACAAACAAAATGGCACAGCAATTTTTATTTCTTTCAGCAGTGCTTCATGCTTCATAGTGTGCATCTGTAACCAGTGTCAATGTGTAGATCACAGCTGTATATATGTTACTAAAAAGGCTGAAATGTTCACAGAAATAACAGTCTTCAGTATAATAGCTAAAACCAGTTGTAGCTGTTAGAAGAAATCTGAGGGAAAAAAAACCCTGGATTTAAATTAAAATGTTTTGCAAGTCTTCTGAGCGTGTAGGTGCACTACAGGAAAAACACAGTCTTGTTAACCCTTCAACCCTCTAATTAGCACAAGAGAAGCTGAGTTTTAAGTGGACACAGAAAAGAACAGCTTTGTGGGGAAGGTTTGAAACTTTTGAGAGTTCATTGTCTTTTCAGGGTCAGATTGGTCCTTGACAGTTGCATTGTATAACAGTATAACAGTCTCATAAAAAATGTAACTAACTGGTGTCGAATTAATTAACAATGAACATTGTGGGATGAGCTTTGTGGGTCCTTTTTTTTTTTTTTTTTTTTTTTTTTTCAGGGGAGAAGTGGTTCTAATTTACATGTTAATTTCAATGTACAAATAAATACATTTTAAGAACTTAGCTCCTTTCTGAGACTTTTTTTAAGAGTAATACTCTAAGTGTGCATACTTAGCTTATGCACATTCCTTCAAGTCATCACCAGAATGAATTTTTCTTATATTCATATATCTAGTAGAACCCCCCTGTCATGAGCAGGGACATTTTCTACTAGACCAGGTTGTTGAGAGCGCCATCCAACCTGACCTTGAATAGTTTTAGGGACCTCAGAGTCAGCTATAAACCTCAGCAACTTTTGTTACCTGAGCTATCACTGCAGTCCTGAATCAAGTTCATGCTGTAGGTCAAATCCTGATGCTGCCTGTTGTGTTTTGGATGAGCAGCATAAAATGAATGAGTTCTCTCAAACCCTTGGCAATAACATGGCCCCTGGTACATTTGCTTACAGTTTCTAGGCATGCAGAATGAGTTTTTTCTTTTCAGTCCTAGTGGGGTAGAGCTGAGGTCCTACTGCAGAAGTTATTGTTTGTTCTCCCTCTGTTCGTGGAAGAATAAATTTAGTTCTCTTGGGCTGTGTATTCTACCTAAATTTCTTCACAACTTCCCCACAGTTTGATGGGATACTTTTCAAGCTCATGTGCCATTATCTGCTAGATGTTATTTTCAAGTCACTTACTGCCATTCAGCTACTAAACTATCTTTAAGGTAGACTACATTCACAGTTACAGCTGTCTTGACAGGCTGGGTTTTGATTCTAACCTGAAGACACACTTCCCACATTCCTTATCTTCTTGCTCTCGTGTGGCTTGACAGAGAAGAAAACAAACCACCAACAGGTCCTGCAGGGACTAACACATGTAACAGATTTACCTAAATGAAACTAAAAATTTCAGAGAATATATCTTTTGGGTCATTAGTTGCCAGGGGATTACCTTGTTCTGGTAATTTACTGAATAAGGACACACCTGAACTGCTATAGTCTGATCAGCAGATAAGTCTTATCAGCGTAGCAAAGGACAGCATGGTTTTTCATGTCTATGTAGAATAATAGATTTGTGCAAGGGGGAACAACATCCATCCTTTGAGGACTCTTCTCTTTGCAAGTGGGGAATTCACAGGAATAAATCAGGGTTCCATGGGAATATTTGTCCTGGGAAACACATTAACAGTAAGCAGTAAGGTTTATAAGTTTAGGGGGAAAAAAGAAATCTGAAGGAACCTGTGGTAGCTGAGATATTGATGTAATTGTAAATGAATACATTTTCTTAGAGAAGGGGTCAAATATGGTTCAGTTAACTTCCTCCACTGTGAACTAATACTAGTTTATTTTTTTATTATAGATTATAAGAGTCTATATAAAGGGATGACTTAGAAAATTAATAAAAAAGACATTATACAAGATTCTATTTGGTTCTTGTGAAACTGCTGGAAAGAAAGATTGAAAGGATTTTGTTTTGTTTGGTTTGATTTTTGTTTTGCTTACTGGAAATTTTTTTTTATTTTCTTTTTGTTTTATCTAAAATAACTTTTTTTTTTTTTTTGCTTTGTTTTGCCAAACTAGGAAGGCGCAATATTTAGGACAGAGAGAAATCCATTGCACTTACATTTTAAATTATTACACTGTAGGTCATGAACTTTGGTTAGCTAATGCTCAAGCAGTATTCAATACACTATGGTTATCTCCTCCTTAACAATGTAAAGAATAAGAATGTATGAATAAGCTTGCAATGACCAAGAACTTCACTTCCAAGAAACAGTAAAATTAGGTCTAAGGTTCTCTTCTTACATACAGTTATTATAATGCAGCTAACATGTCTTCAACCACCTAAGCATAACCATGAGAGCTTTACTCATCTGAAGTGTCCTTAAGCATTTATTGGATGTTCATTTTATTAAAAAGCAAAGTACAGCATGATTTTATGCTTATTCTTATATACAACTTCATGCAACAATAGAGCAATAAAGCTTAGAACTGAACATAATCATAAGTAAATGGGGTAAAAGGATGCAGTTTTCAAATAGTGAAAGTATATTTCATATACTTCCTCTTCAATCTCTACAGACATAAAATAACCTCGGCTCTGGCTGTCATCTGAAGAAGCAAATTTGCATCCATTAAAGACATTTGGGTCAGTCTTGACAAGGTTTTATGATGCATGCTTAAGTTGTCTACTTCTCAGTCTTTCTTTTTGCCTTCTCAGAGAAAGAGAATGAGTGGAAAGGTACCTTTTCAGAAATACCCAGCTGACTTTATATTTCTTGCTCTTTCCTTCATCTGTTAAGCAGGTGATCAATTCTCTTACTCTCTGGAGATTGAAGTTGATAATCTCAGTGAGAAGAAAGTGTTCTGATTAAGTATGAAACCCTTAAGAGCTCCTCTACTTTAATGTCTATGACCCTGAAGGTGTAAGGAAAAGGTTATTTGTGTGAGAACTGCAGTTCTGGCATTCTTTGAGAAGAATGAGACATTTTCAGGGAGAGAGAGATTTTTATACAAAGGAAACAGAACACATCATTCTGGTGTGGAAACAAACCAGCAGATTTTTTCTTCCTAAGCCAAACTGAAATTCCAGACAGGGAAAATGTGTCCATTTCAGACTGAAAATGCTGATCTTAGATTATGTTGCTGATAGATTTTTTAAGACCTTGTTGTATGATAAACTACCTGAGAAAAAAGAATTGCCTCAATTAAATGCAGTCTTGTGTATTAAGTATTTAAGTTTTATCCTGTAACAATTGATTGTGTTTGTGAAGTACAATTGAAAATTAACACAAAAAAAGTTTAAGGAGAAGGTTTATGTTTGTCCTGAAGACAACAACTGCAATTCCTTCTTTCCTACAAATCTTATTAGAAAATCTTCAGTTAGAATCAATTATTAGAAGAACAGAGGGAAGCAAAGATCATGAAACAAGAGGGGAGAAGCAAAGAAAAACATAAAACGGAAGGGGAGGCAAAGGATCTTCATTACAAGGATAGAACTAGATAATAGGATCACAAGGAACAGAAAATTCAAATGGGCACTAGAGGGTTCCTAGGAAGGAAGACAAGTTCATGCAGCTTTGACTTTCCCAGACAGCAATAACATACAGAAGAAAAAAACTCCTAATAATAATATTTCAACTGTAAATCAGCATCATATGTTCATTCAGTCAGAAGCTGAGGAGATGTTGAAAAAAACCCACAAAACCTGTCCAATTATGATTGCATGCATGACTTAATGTTGCCTTAGGATATGTACAAAACATAATCTGTCTAAACTGCATTAAAAATAGCTGACTTATATGACAATCCTTTATCTTCAGGAACACCCTTCTACTGAATATTTAAAACAAAATTACATTTGTATAATTTGGCCAATTGTGTGGCAGAAATTACTATGGAAGTCTCCTGGATGACCAGATTTTCTATTTTCTAAGATATTAAAGAACACAGTTAAGCAGTAATAATTATCTGTTGATCCATGCACAGCAGGAAGGAAGGTGCATGGGGATAGTTCAAAGATCCACCTGGTGACCTCATGCAATTACTAGTCAAACAGTTTATTGTGAAGTCTGCTAGGATTTAAGTCAATAAACAGTTCTTAAGCCTGTCCATTTTCTCATCTAGGCAGAAACTAGCTGGGGAGTTTTTGGATCACTCAGGGAATTGGTGACTAAATGCCTTGACTATAAAATTATGCACATCCTTATATTCAGCTACATCACAATTGTAACTCTAGGACAAACGAGTTTTGTCCTTATCGAGTTTTGTCCTTGTATAACAAAGAGTTTTCACATGTATAACACAGAAGTTATATTTTGCAAAATGTTGTTTATTCTGAGTTTACTAGATGCTAAATAATGGATTCTATAGAACATTTGGAATTTTCTTTCAGGAAATAAAAACCACTAGTAACACTTAAGATCTGGATGGAGATTTTGGAAATAGAGAAATTTGTCCTTCACTTACTTGCACCTCTACACTTCACAGTAAGAGTTCACTTGCAATTTTTTTGTTTGTTTGCTTTTCATAAGGTAATGAGTACAATACTAACAGTTGCTGACTACTACTACTTCCACTACTGACAGTTGCCAGAAGTGGAAGCATTAAGAAAATTGTAAAACAAGTTATACAGCAGTTCTTGCCTAGTATATCTTAGTTTCATGGAAATCTCTACCAGCAATTGCAGAGAAGTTTGCATCCAGATAATTGAAACAGATGATGTGTCCATCATGTTTTAGGTTTTCTTTCTTAATGTTTGTCTATATGACATTCTGAGGCAAAGAGATTTATGACTGTGAAGTGGGTGTGGATATGGGTGGGAAAGCAAGCTGACTCCAACAGAAATTTTCTATAAATTTCTGCCTGGAAGTTTTACTAATTCTGCCATAAAAATAAAATAAATAGCAAAAATAAAGCTAACACAAATTCAATTACTATTCCCAATGTGCCTTCCTTATGCTGTCACTGATACTAGTTTAATTCACTATCCTTCACTCTCAGCAATCACTTTTTCTCACAGTGCGAGGCAAACCAATATATTCAGTCTTTTTCTCACTTTAAGAACTTTCAATATTCATGATCAGTCCTGAAATCATGGTCAGTTATTGGTGGATTTTATTTTTTAAAATTATAATATGTAATATGATCTATACATACTACACATCAGAACCGTAAAAAGACCACGGTGTCATGAATTTATGCAGTGATTTATTCAGTCCTGTTGGGTTTTTGGTTTTTTGGTTTTTTGTTTTTTTAATTTTCGTATAGCTAAGAATTGCTCTCTACTTTTCAAAGAAATATCTTTGGTGTATTTTTATTGAGCACTTAAATATAATTTGTAATCATTCTTGTTGAGACACTCAAAATACTTTTACCATGCACATTATTTTGAATTTTCCATATTAAAATTTATAAATTGTGAAATCCTATACAATATAAAACAACTGCAATCCTACACAATGCAAAACATCTGCATGCAAAAATCATCCACTGAGCTTCCAGCACCTATAGCAGAAGCATTTGTGCTTTAGTGTCTATTCATAGGAGATGGAGACAAACAGGAATTTTGAGATGAATGGTTCACTTATTTCTTTTCTCACAAGAAAAAATGAATTGTGCAGTAGAAACACTTATCGCTCTCCACAGAACATAATAGCCTTCTAGATGACTGTGTCAGATGCAGCCATAGATACTGCAGTCAGAGTTAAATGAACTGAACTTCATCTCTTGTCCAAGGGTTTTCTAAGACATCTACAATGGAAAGACTTCATCCGAGATATACCAAGTCTTTGCTTATCATGCTTTTTAATAGGATATCCATCCAAACTGAAAAATTACTTAATCTTTTTTATGACATATAGAGTGTTCTGGAATAAATTTAGCCTTCATTCACAGACAAGCCACCTTCTTGGGCCCTTACTACTGAAATGGTGGTCCCTTATTTTTCCTTGGTTGGGTTTTTAATTCATATATATAATTATCAAGGAGAAACATAAAACAGTGTAAGTCACGAAACAGGATTAGTTAGTGAGTAGTTGCTGGTAACATTCTAAAGACAAATATTGCTTTTTGTATACTTCTAATTGCAATCCAGAAAATAGTTGGGTTATGAAAATTCTTAAAATTATGACATTTTGAATTGTGCAATGGGCATTTCAAACCTTCTGAGATGAGTCCCTAAATCAATAGAGTGAAAGAATTTTTCTTGTAATGAACAAGAATCTTTTGTATTAGCAAGAAAAATCACTTTGAAATCTAATATATGGATCATACCTAAACACCCATTAAGCCCCTCTAAGAAACTTTAATGTCTATCTGAAAAATTGAAACCTTTTTCAAAAATTTTCATTCAGAAAATAGACTACAGTTTATGTAAGCAAGGCTTTCTGCAGCAGAAAAATGTTTATGGTCTCATTAAAGGAAAGGAAGCCTGTGAGTGTCACAGCTGACACACTCCACAGGGGATTCACTTTATACACACTTGTTTTCCACTGGGGTTTGTGGAGTGTATAAGGAGAATTAAAAAGAAAGAAAAAATGGTTTCATAAAATCTTAGCAGCTTAATTAAAGCTTGCTGCATACACACTTTTTGACTGGGAAGAAGAAAGTTGGTAAATTCTGTTTTACAGTAATAACTGGATAAGCTTCCTGGGGAAGTAACACAGATGCTCAACACAAACTCATAAAGAAATTTATTCCATACTTTCTATCTATCTCAGTCTCAGCTAATACTGTGACTGCTACAAAAAGCTTTCATGTGCTCCTTTTCACAAATGACATTTTCACTGGCTCAGTTCGTAATTTTATTAACCAAAATATAGTTAAATGCTATCTTCTTTTTCAAACAGTTTCCAAAAGGGTCATTGCATGCTAATCTATCATAGCTTGAAAAAGTAGTAGCACTGCAGTAGCAAGTGACTAATCAAACAACAAAGATATTATAGTTCTAGCTTACAAAAAGGCATTGTCAGATATATCAGGTTTATGATACTGAGGGATCCACATAATTTTCAGTATTGAACTAGAATATTTGTGAAAAAATACTAAGTACTAATGATATAGTTTTTGCAAATTATTAAGGTGATGATACCAAAGTTTTCTAGTATCCAAAACACTGTTCCAGTCACAGCTTTATCTGGTATTAAAGACTTTTCAAAAATTTAGCTATATAAATGAAAAAAAACCCCATCCCTACAACAAACCCCAAAATAAAAATAAAGTTGAAATGACTAGTGTGCAAAAGCCAGATGTGGTGGGTTGACCTTGGTTGAATGTTTGCTGACCACCAAGCCTTTCTCATTCCCTTCCATAGTAAGATGGGAGAGAAGAAAAAAAGATGGAAAAAAACTTGTGGGTCAAGATAATGGCAGTTTTAAAAAGTGAAAGAAAGGGCTGCACATAGAAACAAAGAAAAACCAATGATTGTATACTTTAATTCTCATTAAGAGTTGATTTTTGGGCACTTCCTGGAGGCAGGACTTCAGAGCACACAGTGGTTGCTGTGGAAGACAAACACAATAATGATGGTTCCCCACTCTTTTCTCTTAGCTTTTGCTGCTGACCAGTGTCCATTTTGTTATTATTCCTTTGGAATACCCCTTTGATAATTTGGATCAGCTGTCCCAGCTGTGTCCTCTTCCAAGGTTTTGCCCATCCCCAGCCTACTGCTGAGGGGCCAATGTTGTAGGACATCCTGATGCTGTGCCTGTGCTGCTCAGCAGCAGCCAAAGCACTGGTGTGTTTATCAATGCCTTTCCAGCCATCAGTGGAAAGCACAGCACTGAGAGAGCTGCTGCAGGAAAAGGAGCTCCACCCCAGCCAGACCCACTACACCAGGTTAAATCAAACATTTAAACAAGTTCAGTCCAGCATAGGTGAATATAGACATACTCCAATAAAATAATTTAGAAAATCCTTTTCTAAACTTCTTAGATGATTCAGACTTTGATATTCCTTTGTCATTTTAAATTATATGACTAGAACTCTTATTAGAACAATTACCTTTGAAGAGATACCTACTTGAGTATCTATATCTACCCTGAAGTAATTTCTGTAAGACCTGGAAATTAAGTGCTTACATTTTTAAATCTCCTGAAGGACACCATGTATTAGGTCTTTTCCAGCCAAGATTAACTGACTATCAGAGCAGAATTCAATTAAAAACACAGATAGAGCATGAGTTGCCAATCGCTTAAATTATAGTCCCAGTCAAAGGAGCCTTCAGAACATGACTCCTGCAACCCAGAGTGAAGGACAGATTTTTCAGGTTCACAAATTCATGGGTAGGTTAAAGGAGATAGTATTTTGTGTGTTGATCCTGCCTGGTGATCAGGTGCCCAACAAACCATTCTCTTACTCCCCCTTGCCCCAGAAGCCACAAAACAAAGTGAAAAAGCTTGTGGCTCAAGGGAAGAACATCGAGCTAATCTATCTGACAAATTACTGGAGAAAGTTAATGTTGGTTTTTTTTTTTTGTCTTTGTAGAGAGCAAATATTGACAAAATAGGAATGAAACTATTTATATGAGCACTACTCTCTTAGAGTTCTCAGTGATTTCAATGACATTGATCCATCTTCTCACATATTTGGTTATCCTTACAGCTAAAACTCTTCAGACATTTGCTATGACTGATGTTACAGTTTTGCTATTGTTATTAGTGTTATCAAAACTAAATAGCTAATATATCCTCATGCAAAATCTGGTTTTTTCTGAATCAATACGTACAATTAAAAATATGCTACATAGGGATTTCTATTCATAACTTGAGATGCTTTTATTTCCAGCCTTGGTCATGGAAGTTAAATAGAGCTATTGTTCTACTGCTGCCTAATATCAGCTAACATATTCTTGGCATTATTATGAACTCAAAACTCTTAATTATTCTTCTAATTATAAGTACTATGACAGGAACCCATTGCAGAAGAATTATCTTAAAATGGCACAATTCCAAAGTGGTCCTGATCAAAAAGTACTTTTTAGAACTTCCACACATTCTTTATGACTTGAAATAAAATTACAGCATGATATATATGATTGAATGTCATTAATATTGACTATTCCTCTGCTTATCTCCCAAACTGGCAATGACATACAGTAGGGAGACCTGTATGAAGCAGTTAAATATTCCACATAATATATATCTAACAAATGTACTGTTTTCATTAATCATTCTGTATGCATTTTCCACTTCATTTCCACAGTTTTCAATTAAAGTTGTAAGAATTATAATGACTTTAAAATAGTAAACTTTATTCTACACCAAGCATTAGTTATGCCATCATTAGTTATGTCTAATTAATAGGAAAAATGAGCTCTGGCAGATTTATGGCGGGTTTTTTATTCAATTTTATGTCCTTGTAGTTTTCATTACAAATTGAGAATTGAGAGAATTATTTAAACACTATGCATTAAATAGCCATAATGTGTGAGTTCAGAGAAAGGCAGTTGCTTGTTTGTAGGCTGCAGGAACAGTGGGAAATTCAATACATGAACTTGAAAGAGAAGGAAGTCTATTCAAAGGAAATTTTTACAGTGCAGTCCAAGAAATATGATTTAAATTTTCAACAGTGAAATATGCTCAATTATGATAATAATGGCTTTATTATATTTTAGCTGTGATGTCATTTAATTTATTTTTAAATTTGAGATATAAGATTAATCAAAATAAAAATTTCTCAGAGAATTACCATATGCATTAAAATATGTGATTGTTGACATCCAGGTGAATTTTTATCTGCTATATTCTATATACTGGTTCTATTATATGATTACTATTTATGTATGCAAAATGATTCTCCACTCATATCCCCTCTTAATTAATCTATTTTAGCCTAATACCAATTTAGATGTATATGTAATGTGCCTCTATTTTTTACTCTTTTTTAATAAATTGAAAACTGAATAAGCAATATAGGGAAAAATATAAACACATTCTGAATACAGAAAAAATTAAAAGCTTTTTCATGTTTTTTGCTATATTCTCTCATTGAATCACATTTTTGCTTAACAACTTTTGTCTTCCTTGGTATAAAATCAGTCAGTTCCTTTCATGTGCCAGAAGAAGATTTTATATGTCTACATCTACATGATTTTTTTTTTCTAAAATGACATTTTCTTCAAATTACTTTTTTTTTGCTTTCCACATCACCTTGGAAAAGAGCAGACCTTTATTTGTAATTATGGTGATTGACTTCAAATCTTAGGAAATATATTTTTTCTTAGTTTACTCAAGGCAGAAAAAGCCTTCATTTTTGAATATTACATAAATTAACTAAAAACTTACTATTTACCATACTTTAGCACTGCATACTACCCCAACACAGAACAGATATCTTTATATTTTTACTCCAGTGACTCTTCAGAGAGCCAGGCAGATGCCACAGATTGCCCAGAAATGTCTGACCTTCAATGTTTTCAAGACCTAAAAAATCAGAGCAACATGGTCTGATCTCTTAGCTGACTTTAATATAAACAGAAATCAAATATTCACAAGTCATTTCAAATCTGTGCTATTCTATGTTTATGTAATTTGAAGCTTAGGTGCCTCAATTTTTTAATCAGTGCAACTGATTAAAGAAGAAGGAAAAAATTCTGAAAATATCAAATATTTTAGGATTTACTGGTGGTGATGGGACAGTGCAGGAAGTTGTGGTTTTGTTTCTTTTTGGGTGGGTTTTTTTTTGTTTTTTTTTTCTTTTTCCCCCTTGCCTTTTAAATAGTTGTTCTTCAATAGACTCTTTATGTTGCCCAACGCATTTCATTATACCCTTTCTTCTAGGTATTTTGTGGTGTTTGTTTTATACCCAAGAGGCAGAATTAATTTCCCATAAATTTGGCCCTCTGAAATGCCTTACAGAATGTAATCTAATATTTTATGCTGCCTCAGTAGTTAACAGAAATAAATGGCATCTCTAGAGGATGGCTAATATAATAATAAAATGGATATCTAAAATTGTAAGAATTAATTATCTTTTGAAACCTCCTTTATTCTTTACTGGAAGAGCCCAGATATTAGTAAGGAATTGATGCAACCTTTACACATTCAAAATTAGGATAATGGAATAATATGTCCTAAGATTGGTTTGGTTAACACTTTTTCCCTGTGGTGTTGCTCCTATTGTTTCCACATAATTATGCTGAGGTATTTTCAAAGATTTGTGTTCTTGTGGTCACTATGCACTGGCTGATCAGGACTTACCATTGATATACCCTGTAAGTTTATGAACTGAAGAGTTTTCCATACTTTAATACGGCTCTTTCAGATTTGTCCACAAATTAGTTGACTTGGGATTTTGATTTAAATGTACATCAGTCATAATACTTACTAGACAGTTATCATTGTCTGATACTCTTGCCTGATTTGAAAACTATGTTCATATTTCTCATGTCATTCTTTCCAGCATCTTTAAATCTATCTCTAGAGTAAATAATTTAAGAATCTGGAATGTAAACAATCCAATATATAATTAAAAGTTTCTAATTATGTTCAACCTTTTCGTGCAATTTTCATGCACAGAATAAACTATGTATGCTTTTTTAAAATAATGCTAGGTAAGAACTGTTGCTTTATGCAAGCATGAGAAGAAAAGGGTTAATAATTCTTTGGTCACGATGCACAAATAGGGTATTAATTCATTATGTATATGAAGTTCACATCTGGAATAGTCCACTTATTACCATACTTTGGTAAATATGAGTCATCAAATACAAACTCATAAACAGGAAATATTTTTTGTTAGGACAGCAATAAGGACTAATTTCCATTGCTGAGTTAGCAAACACCCATAAATGTGGTGATTTATTATTGTAGAAGTAGAAAGATCTGCCCCTGACTTGGAGAAATGAGACTAAATGAGACTACAAAATCCTCAGGGATACATCATTCTTTAGTATTTGCTCTGTTTGCATGAAGTTTCTAGCATCACTCATATGACTTTCAGGAAAGCTTTTTTCCTGCACATAAACTCAAATCTAAAAGAATTTTGACTTGATGCCTAGAAAGCAATTTAGCAAGCAATTGAGTTTTTGAAGGGAGTACAAAAGTTATCCCATAGCTTTTGTTCACAACACCAGAAAGAAGCCAGGTGGAAGATTGTCAAATTTAGGTTTGAAAGAGCACTCTTTGAGGCTTTGCAAGGGAAAAGAACAACCTAGTGGTGAACTGATGGAGAAATGGGTTAAAGACCTTGCTCTCTTTTCCATCTCTATAATTTTTTGGATCTTAAGCTTTATTATTGTGTTTTTGATTAGTTCTCACAGAAAGAAATTTCTCTAAGCTACTAAAGCTTCAAGAGAGAAAATGACCAGAAAGAAGAGAAATACATCTAATGCCTAAACAGAGGGATTTCAAATGGAAGGGAATACCAAAATAATGTAAAAGATAATTCTGTATAGAGGAACAAAGACGTTTTAAAGATAATTGGATTTCTTTTCTTATTGTGTGACAAAGCAGTCTGATATAATTTTAAGTCCTTAAATGTCAGGTGTGCTACAATTGCTAGAAGCAATTCTGATAGATTGGAGAGTTGGTCCCATTATAAAAAGTGTAATAGAACAGATAGTTTTTAATTTTGAGGGTTTAGTTCTAATCATCAAGCTTTTGATTCACTGAATAATACCTCAAGACAAAATTTAAATGTATCATCAAATTTCAATGGCCCGATTTATCTTGACAAGAAATAATTTGGGTATAGTAGGAATAAAAGTAAGCTACATATTTAATAATATTAATTATGGGAATTTTGCTAACTGTAAAGACAGATAAATTCCCAAGTAAATACAGCTTAAAAATAATTATTAATGTTGCTAATATTAGTTCAGATTTTAGATAGGTCTTAGTAAGGTCCTTTTTACCAAACAACCTCACTTCCGTGGCACATATTGGCAAATCTAAAAGAAACAAAACCAGCTAATAACCCTTCTGCATCAATATACAGAATGAGACTATAAATCTGCTCTACTGTAATGAAACCCCATCTGAAATACTGCATCCAGGTCTGGGGCCCCTGAAAAAAAAGGAGGACATGGACTTGTTGGACTTGTTGGACTTAATAGGGCCATGAAGATGTTCAGAGGATTGGATACCTCTCCTGGGAATGCAGGCTAAGAGAACTGTATCTGTTTATCCTTGAGAAAGCTTAAAGATGACTTTCTAGCATCTTTCCAGTACCTAAACAAGGCTTACAAGAAAGTTGGGAAATTAAGTGGGCTCTTCTGTCTCAGCTCAAGTGGAAAACAGCTTGACCAGGGCATAAACATTTCAGGGCAGAACAGGATTAAAACTACTTCTCAGGTACACAGGACAACATGTTTTAAATAAAAAAAAGGAGTTTCAGCTCAATGCAAAGCACATTAGCCTTATTTTTCTCCTCACATCTCCATGATTTTATGATGTGGTCTACTGTCCCTTGTGCCCGTTGACTGAGTTACCAGGACTGCTGGTTGTTTCTGGCACAGCACAGTAATGCACCATTGTAAAGGTGCTTGGGAAGAAACTAGCTTGTAAGATTTCATAAGATTACCAATGTAGGAATTAATGGCATTTTATTTTTTACTTACTAAAGTAACTCTTCAGTTGATAGCAGTCCATCCATTTCATCTTTGCATAGGTGTCACAGTTGAGCAAGAAATGACACCAACTCACCAGAAGGCTGGTTTGCAGAACAACTTTAATATGAAAATTCTCTTATTTTATAGATAGGTTTGATACATTCTACTTGATTGGCTAATTAACAAAAGCATCTTTCTCACAAACAGTCCTTGAAAAGAACAGGAAAACAGAGAGGGAAAACACCACCTGCAGGTTTATACTAACAAGTTGTCATAGTTTCTCTACAACTCCCTAAAAAGCCTCACAAGTCCACTGTGAGAAAACAAATCACGTTTTCTTACTCTCTGACCAGGCTTTCACATAGGTCTTGATTGTTATAAATGATCAAATCATGAGCCAAAATTACCAAAAATTAAGCAAAGATTTATTAATTTGTCTGCGAGACTGAAGTTCGGTCTTCGAAACCACCACAGCCAAAGAGACAGCATCGAGCCCGGGATCGATGCCGGGTGAACCTGGATCTGACCTTCCAAGTGTCAGTCTCCCCCGTTCACACTTGCTGCTTAACACGGCAAGGTTTTATACAGTTTATTTTGCCCAAAGCAAAGATGACCAAATTTCCTTTGTATCTCTTCTCATGCACTGCTCTTTCTTTCCATGTGCAGAGGTGGACAAAGGCCAAGTCCAGCGCTGCCATCGGCATCAATCAGCTCCAGAGGAGCCGTGTATTCAGATGTGTCAGTTTGGCACCTCTGAGTATCTTGATAGATGCAATCGTCAAGGCAGTAATCACTCTTGAGTGGCTCCCAAGGACTCGGGATACCAGTGATCATCGTCCTGGAAGCTTCTATTCTTGCATTAAGGCATCGATCGTTATCTTAACTTGTGTCCAGGAACTAGTTGAATCTAAATAGACAGCTGCTCCCAGCCGGGATGGTCAAAAGACATGCTTTTGGATTTCACAATAATTTTATACCATACATTAATAGCATGAATTATCCCTACCATATATTGCACTTTGGTCTGCATATATATACAAAAAAGGAATAGAAACCTGTCATCTTGATATCAACAAATCTTGGAGAAATTTTTGTTTTGAGAAAAGGGATTAAAAAAGAAGACATAGAGGAAACAAACCTTTTTTCATGTGAATAGTGATCAAAAGGTAATAACTGTGCGTTGCTCACTTGTACGATTTGGCTTATGAAGATTGCCATGTACAAGACTTGGTGTGTTAGCAAGACTTGAACAATGGAATGGGCATCCCAAAGACATAAAATTTTTCTTGTTGCCCTAAGATATTTCTTGGAATGAATCTTCATGTTAGGAGATTATTTTGGTGATCCAGTGGGTTTTTTTGCGTCTCAAAGCTTCCACTTCCCATTTTTTAAAGCATGTTCTTACTCATCAGTTAAATGGAAAAAAGTGAAAGAAAAAAAAAAAAAAAGAAAAAGGAAAAGAAAAAGAAAAGGAAGTGGTAGAAGTGAAGACAGGAACTTTGCAAAACATTCATTTTATAAAATGCTAATAGTTATTCACAAATTGCTTCTTAATAAATCAGAAAAATAGCATTCAAGGAAATGCCAAGAGGTTTTCTGTTCATCCATTAAAACTGCACCATTTAATTAAGTCAATAAACCAGCAGGTAATATTATCTTCAACAGACTTAAATGTGCTGTTCACAAGTAAAATGAAAGGCTTCCAGTTTTACACTAATGCTATTGCATTAAAGATTACTACTTTTCTTTTAAAGAACTGGTTATGTTTTTTATTGAAAGAAATAAATCCACTTTATTTTCATTACTAGGTATTTAAAGATTCTTGAAATCCTAATATCTGAGGAGTCATAAATCAGATTGAGGAAAATTGCAGCTTGTCTCACTTTTTCTGTTTTAATGATCTCTTCATGTCCTAACTCCTCTTCAAAACATTCCAGTTCACAGGATTTATTCTTCCTCTAGCATGGTTGGTCAGGGAAGTGATGGGATGGAGGAGTTTATTGTACATCTTTCAAGAACTATCAGGAAAGCAAGAGAAGGGAAACATGTTGTCTTAGAAAACATTCAGATAACCCTAAAGAAACCTGGTACTGAGGAGAAAGCAACCCCAACATCATGTGCTTCATTCCAGACAAGCCCTCAGGATGGTGCTGCCTTTTTAAAAATATACCTTCAGCTTATCAAAGGACTAGTGGAAGGTTGAGTATAACATACAAACATAATTGAGAGTTATGTGTTGAAATGAGAATAGATCAATTAATGAGACATTTTTGCAATAACTAGACCATATGTATTAGTAAATTTTTAATTAGTCTAATTTTTGGCTCTCTGTATAGGATGCGTTTCCTTTTCCCCATTACAATAATCTGTGTGTAATATAACTGAAAACATGGAATGGTGCAGTGGAAAATCTAACTGGTGTAAGATTGAATAAGAGCAAGACTACAAAACAGTTGTTTCTTATACCAGAATATGCTCAAAAGAAAGTAACACAAATTAGATAAGTGATAAAGTGCGTTACAGAAAATCTCCTAGGATGACATCTCAGATTTCAAATGAATGACATAATAATTGTATTGTTGATAGTTTTGAATTTGTGTTTCTCTTTTGTTTATTTTTGTAAGAAATCTCTAAAAAAAGCCAAAACAAAACCAAAAAACTCCAAACCCACCCTAAACGCACCCTTGTGTGTATTTAATAAAAAACACATGATTTTTTAAAAGTATTATTTTTTATTTCAAAAATTAGCAAAGTTTGGAAAAAAACTCTGCCTTGCCACCAGCTCTGGTTAGTCTTGAGTTGATGTGGGTTACCTTTTGGGGGAGGGTGATACCATATCATTTTTCATAAGAAAAGTAAACTCAATTATTGTATTGATTTTATTTTATCTGAGATAGAAGAATAATCTTTCACTTTCAGTACATATTCTGATTTTATTTTTTATCTGAATCTCATTTTATTTAGAACCTCAAAATATAGTAGCCTAAGCTATAAAACATGAAAAAATTCACTGAATTCCCTATCTCCAGATTCCAAATAATGGGTTTAATGGAAAAATATAGCTTAAGCTTAATATTTTTAGAACTCTTCCTTCAACTCTGCAGTTGGAAGTACAGTAATAAGCTATTATTTTCCCTTTTTCTCTCAAAACAGATCATAGGCACAAAAACAATTCAAGGCCTTTTAAATGTATTCTCTATGATACATCCTTCAGATTTAAGTCGTGTGTGTCCAGAGTTCCTAATGAAAACTACAATACATAGCATGAGGGAAATCCCAAGTAAAATCCTGGTCATTGTCTAAAGTTACCCCATTAGAAAAAATAAGTACGGGTGTATTTCTGATCTGTTTCTGAACTGTTGGAATTTTTTTTTAAGAAGAGATGTATAGACTATAGAACAGCTCTGGACCTGTTGCTCAAAACAGTGAATGCCTATTATTGTTCACAAAAATACATATTTTTTTTTTCTTCCTTTCAAATATCGACTATTTTCCTTTAAATCCAGTATCTCAGTTGTAAGATCCCTTGCCTCAGGAGTATGATAAGGATCAAATTACATTTCAGTCTTCTGATTTTCAAATCCATAGTTCTAATTATCCTATTCCCATACAGATTTCTCAATCATCGACACATATTCTGTGAGGGGTCATACAGCATACTTCTGTAGTACCTGGTTCATGGTAAGGCAAAGAACACAGATGATAGGTCATGGAGGGTGCCTGGCACTCTGGTTCCTGCTATAGATCTACTAATGCTCACTTAAGTGTTCTGTCTCCTAGAACAAATCTAGAAATAATTTGGAATGAAAAATTCTTTTTGCTTTAGCCCTGAAAGTGAATGCATTCCATAATTTCAAGCTGATCCAGAATAAGCACTTTTCTGGAAAACTGTGAGCAAGGCAGAAAGGTAATTTTTACATGATTGTTTGTCTTAGATGTTGATATTCACTCTTGCCCATGCAGAACCCTGGAATCTCATTCATTTTATCCCACTCTGACCTAGCAGGTATTTCATGGACAAGACCTTGAGTGTGCAACAATGTACCTACACTTGTCACTTTTGTAGAATAATAGAATCAGAATAGTTTGGATAGGAAGGAGCCTTTAGAGGTCATCTATTCCAAACATCCTGCAATGAGCAGGGACATCTTCAAAGCACCATCCAACCTTGCCTTGAATACTTGAAGGGTTCAAAAGAGCCCACTTCTTGAGCTTGTCCAGGTCCCTTTGGATGGCATCCCATCCTTCAGGTGTGTGTCATCTGCAAACTTGCTGGGTCTTCCAGGTTATTAGGATTTAGATAGCCCAAAGGCATGTTGGATTATTCTGGGTTTTCATTTATTTCCAGATTTCAGATTAAGTTAGAAAATAGCTTTCAAGAGGGTAACTAAACTTACTTTTTCTTGCAGTACACTTCAGTTAGTATCTCAAATTACAGCTAGGTGGTCTGTATGGTTTTCAGTAGGAGGAGGTGAGACACACTATTAAAATAGTTAAGATCTTCTGGAAAATACACGTTATATTTTATCTTGACAAGGAATTTCTGATGTGATCAAAGAGAAGCAAATTGTAATCAATGATACTGTAACACTGATGATTTACATTGACTGATATGTCAAAACAAATTCTCAGCAGAATAATGAGATGTATTCATGTCAATCATTTTTTCTTTCTCTCCCTGATTGTAATTCCTCAACTGCACAAGCAAACTGGATTACAACAACCAAAGATAAACCAGTTCCTTATCCAATGTATAACAGAGGTGAATGAATGAATCATCAACTTACTGTTGAAGAAGAAATTATGAAAAGGGTTAAATTTTACTTTAAATGTATGTGTCTTACACAAATCTTGTGCATCTGATTTATGTCAAAAGTAATATCTGCTCTTGAACTACATTCTTGAAGCACAATACCAAATATTGCTGCAATTGAAATACAGCAGTCTATAAATCAAAGTTGAAATACAGCAGTCTATGGATCAAAGTGAAAAGAAACAAGTCATCTCTAAGTTTTCAGCTGTTAGATGAGTTGCAAATGTCAGGTAAAAAGTAAATAGATAAAATATGTGTTTTGAGGGGTACTTGGAAAAACAGTCAAACTTTGGAAAAAGTTTGGGCTAAAGCTCTAACAAAAGTTGTTTATGAAGAGAAAAAACCCCATAAAATTTAATCAGCCTATTCAATTTTACATCTTAGCTTTCTGCACAAGATCAGGAAATGGCAAATGCTGCTATGCCTGGCTGAAATCTTGTGTTGGATCTGGCTGAGATGATTTAACTATGGGGCATTAATTTTCCCCATAGTATACCTCATAGTGCTGTGCTTTGAATTGGTAGTTAGAAAAGTGTTGGTAACATACCAGTGTTTTGTCTACTGCTAAGCAGTGTTGGCACAGCATGAAGCCATCTCTCCAACATTGCCCCCTCACCAGCACCCTGGGAGTAAGCAAGTTTTGGGAGGAGACATAGGTGGGACAGCTGACCCAAACTGATCAAAGAGATATCCCATATCATATGTTGTCTCAGAAAAACAAACAAACAAACAAACAAACAAACAAACAAACAAACAACCCAGATGAGCTATGGTGAGTGTTGCTGTGTGGAATGGGCAGCATTAATCATTGTGTTGTTTATCTTCCAGAAAAACTGCTACATGTACTGAAGTGCTATTTCCTGGGAAGCAGACAGACATCACCTGCTTATAAGAAGCAGAGAATAAATCTGGAGAATAAATGCTTTGCTTTCCTTTGTTTCCACACTTGGTGTTTGCTTTTGCTTTATTGAAGTGCCTTTATCTTAACTCACAAGTTTTTTTCCATCTTATTTTATTCCCTGCATCCTGCTGAGAAGGGTAGTAATAGACCAGACAAGGTCAACCCATCACAAATCTCTTGTTAGTATTACAATAAACCCCAATGTGTCACATTTCTATACTGGAAGAAATAAGAAACACACAACTGCAATTTCGTTTTATTTTCCTTCAAACTATGGGTGTTTCAATCTCAGTAGAGCACAGTAGTTCAATCTCAGCTGTACACAGAAAGCACTATAAAATCTTTAGGCCTAGATTTTCAAACATAGATGAAAAGGTCAAGAACATTTTATGCACAAAACAAATGTCAAGAAACATGAATTTCAAAATGGTCATGGCATTCTATCTGTCTAAATATGATTCCAGATCAATGAAAAATTTCCTGGATGGCCATTTCAGAAGATCTGCAATTACTTGCTCAATGTCCAGACTGAACTCTAGCAGTGAGTGGTATCTCACAAGGCTCCATACTGAAACCAAGGCTATTAAATATTTTCATCAGTGACATAAGGCAGTGGGGCCAAGTACGTGCTCAGAAAGTCTGTACTCAGCAACAGAGTGGTACAGTTAATATGTTTGAGGGAAGAGATGCCATGCAGAGGGACCTTGACAGGCTAAAGAAATAAGTTCATGTAAATGTCATGAAGTTCACCAAGACCAAGTAGAACGAATGTCCTGTGAGGAGTAGCTATGGACTTGGAATTTGTCCAGCTTGGATAGAAGTAGGCTGATGAATGACCTCATCTCTCTCTACAGCTTCCTGAGAAGGAGATGCCATGAGGGAGGTGCTCTCCCTCTACTCTGTTCTTGAGACCTACCACCAGAAGTACTGCATCCAGGTCTGGAGGCCCTGTACAGGAAAGACATGGACACATTAAAGGAGATCCAGAGGAGAACCATGAAAATGACCAGAGGGCTGCAACATCTTTCTTACAGAGAAAGGCTGAGAGAGTTGTGGAAGTTCATCCTGGGGAAGAGAAGGACCTCCAAGACATTCTTTCAGGCTTTCAATACTTAAAGGGAGTGTCTAAGAAATACAAAGACTTTTTGTAAAGGTCTCTAATGAAAAGACAGAATTGTGCTTTTTAAATAAAGAGAACAAGTTTTATTTGAACATAAGGAAATATTTTTTTTACAGCAAGAGTAGTAAGACAGTGGAACAGGCTGTCTAGATTAGTTGTGGATGACCCATCATTTAAAAGTATTTAAAGTGCTTTGAGCAACCTGAGCTACTAGAAAATGTTCCTGCCCATGAGAGGACTAGGTGATTTTTAGTTTCCTTCCAACCCAAATCATTCTGATTCTATAAATTTTTAATTCAGTGACACCATGATTTTTACTGGCTGTCAGATGGTCACCAGATCACTTTCTCACTCCCCTCTCTCAATAGAATGACTGAGGGAGAAAGTTTTTAGGTCAAGATAATGAATGGGTGATCACTCACTAATTGGTGTCACAGGCAAAAAACAAACATGGGGAAGTTAATTTAATTTTTTCAATTGAAATAGATTTGGACAGTGAAGATTAAATTAAGAGAACATTTCTAATTACCTCATTCTTTCTGTGCTCAGCCTACTCCTTCACTCTTTTACCTACCTTCTCCTGAGAGGGAGAGGGTAAATGGAGAATATGGTTTAAGGTTAGTCCCTAAAAATTCCTCTCTGGTGCTCCTTCCTCCTTATATTTTTCATCTGCTCCAGTGTAGGTTTTCACCACTGGCTAAAACCCTTGGGAAAAATACTTGCTCAAGCATCCACTGTGGACTACTGTTCCTGTCAAGACAATTTGATTCAGCATAGCATGTCTTTGGGTCACAGTTCCTTGAGGAAATACCCTCCACAGGCTGCAGGGACATACCTGCTCCAATGACTGAAATAGCCACCTTCCCTTCCCTTCCCTTCCCTTCCCTTCCCTTCCCTTCCCTTCCCTTCCCTTCCCTTCCCTTCCCTTCCCTTCCCTTCCCTTCCCTTCCCTTCCCTTCCCTTCCCTTCCCTTCCCTTCCCTTCCCTTCCCTTCCCTCCCTGCCAAGGGCAGAGGAGGTACTTCAGCATTGTGATGGAAATTAGAAGCCTCATCAAGGTCTTGTTTTCTTTAGGAGCTCTTTCTAAGCAAAGCCTGTCACCCTTAGCCCATGCCTGAGCTTCAGCTCAGCTGTGTTGCAGTTATGTATGTGCCTATCCATGCACTCCATTGATTGTGCCCTGACAGGTGTGATTGGCTTCTCACTACAAATGTGCTCCATATTCTGGGCTTGGAGCTCCTCTCCCAGCTGCCTCCCGGTGCCTGCCCTGCCCCCTTGGCAGGAGCACCTTCCCTGCTGAACCAAGCATCCAATGCAGGCAGTACCTGGCCCCCAGGGAGCAGCCTGCCTACACTACACAGAATTATATGTTTTCATACCATTGAGTACTTATAAAAAATGCACTTAACCCATAAACTGAATTTTCCATTCTGACAAAGGTACTGATGCAACAGACGTCCTAGGAGAAAAGTTAAATGTAATGCTAGACTGCTGTGTATAGTTTTCAGAGGTAGCTGTTTCAGAACAGCTGCATTTCCCCCTAACATTTCTGAGCAATCAGAGTCCCATACAGGCTGAATTACCTCTGTGTGTTCCTGGTATGCGTACCTTGAGGCAAGTCCATTTAGACTGACTCACAGGCTCATCATTGATTGTCCTGAGAAAGCCAAATGACACTCAAATGACACTGCTAGAATTGGCAAAAAATGGTATGAAATCCAACAAGGCAATCACGCTGATTGCTTGATTTTGAGAAGCTCCCATTTTTTATGATTTTATGTTTTTCCATAAGTAGAATAAAATGTCATACCTACATGCTTTCCTTGCCCTAAAAAGGGCTCACATTCAGTTGTGGATGTGGGCAGCAGGGAGTCCACAGACTGGGATGGAAAATTTTAAGGCATTTAAAATGTCACCTTTACTATTGTTAATACTATTTCTATGGACATACATTGATGGCCTAAGATATTTTTGATTTCTTAGATACCTTCAATGACCAGACAAAATATGTCTGTGTTTACCATAAAAAAAAAAAAAAAAAAAAGGTGACATGTCCCCATACTGATCATGTCTAGCCATAGTTATGTGAAAATAATCTCAGGATGAAACCTCCAGTACTATGTCTCACTCTGGTGTGACACAAAAACTTGCATGGTTTTAGCCTTTTGGTGGGTCAGATAGTCCCCAAGAGCTGTAAAAAATTGGTTGACTTTCTAGCATTACCTTGAGAGCAATTTTTGCATGTTAAGCTAATGATATTTCTTTGTACTCAACAGCAGAAAAAAGGCTTTACATGTGCAAGTGTGAGATATTGCCCATTTCAGCCTCCAATGCTCTTGGGAAAAAAATTCTATAGTTCCTTCTTATGTCCTTCCACACCTGATACTACCAAATGTAATCAAATCCAATATTTTCATTCAGTTTACTCATTATCATACTGCAACCCACTACTCTTGCTTCAGGATGAGGGAACTGAGAGTAAACTGCAGCTCTGCTTCACACCTAGCCAGAGCTCTGCTAGGCCAAGTGAGAAAGCCTTTTAATTTTATTTGCATGAAATGCTTCCAAAAAAGGGAAAGCTATGCAGTATTTATATATGTTCCCTAATATTGGTTTTGCTATTCATATTCACTAGGTGAAAATTATCTTTACAGCTTTTTGAAGCCTTAAAAATCCTTAAGATACATCTGGTTTGAGTTGCAGCTATTTTTTTATTAATCTGAGCTTTTTTGGCTTTGGCATCTGTACATTATCTAAAGCTTGCACAGCCAGCTGGCTTGAGGAATAGATCAAAACTCATTAGAATATGCAAAGTGTATGCCTGGCATCACCATTTCAATTCCTGCACCATCAGCTCACAATCTACAAAGAAATTTCGGGAGGCCTTTGTTGCCAGGACACCGCAGGAGATGGGAACTGTGCCACAAGAGGTCAAAGACAATCTTGCTAAGGGTTAGTTTTTTGGGTACAAATGAACAATTTGCTGTTCTTACTAAACATCTACCAAATGATATGGTAAAGCCTTAATCATCAAACCTTTGCCTTTGAATTACTGCTTTTAGCAGACTCACTTTTTAGCAGGCTAATTCTCAAACGTGGACGGGGAGAACACAAAGTCTTTCTGGGTATTAAGCAGAAAATGATCAGGAGGATTCAGATAGTAACTTTATTCCTGGCGACTGAATCAAGACAAAATAATATAAAGGATTTTTAGTTGTCTTGGAAATTTTTATGGGGAAAAAAAATCTTAAAAAGAAACAAAAATATTTCTCCTACTCACTCCAACCAAGCCCTAACAAAGTTTTACAGAAGCTGAAATAAGCTCTAAGCCTTGGGAATAATTTTTATTAAATTGAACTTTTAAAGTTTTGGAAATACAGGCTGTCTTTAGTCAGCTGTTATTAAGAGATACTGGGACTATCTGGTAGAACACAGCAGTGGTTAGCAAGCAGATATTTTCTGAGTGCCTATATTAGCATTTTTCATTAATTTCAACATCTTTCTTTGGGTCTATACTACCAGTAATGGAGTTACTCCTGGAAATTTGCATACTCTAGTTTATACTGCTAATTTATGGAACAGGAATATTTTATCTATTTCTGGTATTGAATTTCATTGGTACATTCAGTCTTCTTCCAAGAGTTTTCCAGATATGGCAGGGAGAAAAGTGGCACTGACCAAAATTATTTCTCATACGAATTTTAGAAGGAGTCTATTTTGCATGCAAAGGAAAAAGTATAATCTGTTTGTAAGCAGAATTTTTCCTTGTTTTCTTGTATCCAAGGAAATGCTTTATATTGGGGTTTGAGCCTTTACAGTTCTCTATATAACTCAATCTTCGGTCATTAAAAAAACAATGCATCCCTGAATGTTGCTACCCTCATCCCCATACCCCGGCCACCTGTCTGAGGTTCTCAGTGTTAGTTATACAGATACACATCCTACAATTCCATTAGGGATGTTCATTTTGGAAGTGTAACAGATGTTAGGAATTATTTTTCCCAGTATACCAGAAGAGTAGACAGAGGAATTTTTTGTTTAATTCATTAGTGTCCTCAAAATATAAGTTGGATTCTTAGATGAAAAAAAGCAACACAAAACATAAGAAAAACAAACTCCAAAACCTGAAAAAACCAGTTTTCTCTGAGTGGAAGATAGGAGAATTCCAATCTGAAATGCACCTATCTGCCTCAGTTATCAACCCGGTTTTCAGCACAATTTCTGCAAAACCATCTCCTGTATCTTTCCTCAGGACTGCCTTTGTCCAAGTGTTGACCATATACAAAGCATTATATGAAGATCACAGTTTTATAAATAAAATTACACCTATAAATAAAGTGTCTTTAAATTTCTTTAAATTTTAATTATTATTTTTTACAAAATAAAACACAATTGGAAAAATATGTTTATTTCTTCTATAGCTCATATTTTGAAGATGGCATTTTACACATTTTCACAGCAATCCCATTCATTCTCAGAAAATGAGAGGGGGTTTTGATGTGGACTTTAATTCATGGTCATTTTAAGTCTTAAACCTACTTATCTAAATTTAAAATAATAATAATTAAAAAGAAATCCAGTAAAGATAAATTGTTCTCTTTATCTTTCTCACTACCCCTTTGATTTCTTCTCTTCCTTCCTATTCAAATGGCATGAAGGCAATGGGACTGTTACATCCAAGTAACTCAGCAGCTATGCAGGAGCACCAGGCAGAATTTCTCTAGGTTGCATTGAAAGCAAGCAACCTGTTTCTTCCTTTCTCCTTCACCTCTCAAAATCAAGAGATTTTCAATTATTACATTCATTTTTTAAAAAATTGTAATTGTTTTTAAAGCTATTCTTAAATATGGTATCCAGATGGTCATATTGGAATGGGAAGGTACTAAAAGGACATTGGCATATGTTCCCACTATTTACTAAACACTGCTTAAAGTTACGCCTATGTCTATACATGAAGTGATGTAATGTCAGATCCTTACTTATATAACTGTAACACATATTGTAACCTGACCAGGATCATGACCATATATGGCTCTGAAAACAATTATATATTAGTCCTATGTAAGCAAAAAACAACTAGAAAGGGTGCTGGAGCAATTAATAAATTCTTAATTCTATTTCCTTCATCTCTACGTAGGTATATATATCAGAATGCTGAAGATGACTACTTCTGCCTTCCTGGAAGAGTAAAAAGGAAGTAGAGAGTGATGCCATCTACAGTGGAATGATGTGGGAAATCTGAACACGTGAATTGACAAATATTTTGAGGTCAGAAGGAAAACAAGCATGGAACTTGCCATAGTTCAGGAAGTTTTTATTAGAAAATGAAATAAGGCATATTCCTTTTTTTCTTTTCCCCATGTTATGATTGAAACCCAATAATATTTACTTTGAGGCTTTGGTATCCTTCTTTTCTCTTCTGTCTCTATCAAAATTGTAAGGAAATATTCTTCCTCACTGCAGAGACAGTAATTCAAACAATATATCAGACAGTAGTGAAAAACACCTGAGAAATATAGCACATATAAACTGTATTTACAGACATGCAAATGTATATAAAAATATTAGGTTTAGAAAAGAATAATTGTATAATTATATTTCAAGGCTGAAGTTTTTGAAGAATAAATTTTGTGCCACTGACTTATCTTCACAGGCATTTTTATACACCATTTTCTACAAGTGCACCACAGACTAAAGCCGAAGGAGGTTCCCTTGAGAAAAAGGTTCTCTGTCAGGATGAGGATGTGCTTTTCTGACAGATTTAGCAAAGCTTACTAACTTTACTGACAGGGTTAAGGAGAAGTGGTCATTTCTTGGATAGCCTGAGACTTCAGCAAGCCAAAAAAAGAGAAGAACAAATGTGCACCCGTAAGAAAAAAGCCTGAGAGAAATAAAAGGAAAGCTCTTTTATAGTAATGATTCCTTAGGCTGCTAAGCAGAAAATGGGTTTTTGAGACCTCAGTCTAAGAGATGCACAAAGAACTTCAGACAACGGTTGTTTAACTCCATCTGCATTTTTATATTCTTCTCTAAGGTGATCTGACACCCCATCTCACACATCAATAAATCCCTATAGATTGCATAGCAAGTATCAAACAGGAAAAAAACTAAAGTAGTAGTCTTGGTACTACCATCGCTCACAGCTGTTGCAGGAAGGCAACTGAAAGCCAAAGAAAAAATTGAGAGGGACATGACTACTCTTCTAAGTAATACTGTGGCAGACACTGCTGATATTTAATTTATTACTTTGTACACCTTTTCCTCCCCTCATGTTAATGTCAAAAAAGTACCATTGTATTATCTCTGTTTTCTGTGCAAATAGTTATTGCAGTGTCAGATGGATAAAGTAACCTTTTCTCCATTAAAATACTCAATATATTAAAATAAATTGCTGTTCAAAACTACCTCTTTGTCTTCAAAAACTATGTTGAGCCCTACCGATATACAGTAATTCAGTGAATCAAAATTAACTTTGCATCCATTTAACTGTTCAAAATAAGTTTCTTTTGCAGCTGCTTTAAATATTTAAGGGGCGAGAGAATAATAGTATGCCCTTGCATGTATTTTTCTGCGGCTAATCAATATTCTGGAATGACGTTTATTTTCCATTTCAAAAAAAGATACCTGTGAAGGTTTATACCATTCTTTTGTTTTAAGGATTAACTGACTATTTGAAATACCTAGCTAAGGTTGTCTTTTTGCCGGTAAAATCAAGTTTAAGAAAGGAAAATTTTGGTGTCTCTGTCTTGAATATGGACAATTACCCAGAAAATACTTAACATGTAATATTTGAATGAAACTGTAAGAATAGAACATTAAATAAAATGAAGGCACTATTTTTATTTAGGTACTTGAACATTTTATTATACCAAGCCATACAAGAATTTTCTTGGCAGAATAGTTTCTGACTGCACTCAATAAAGTGTAAAGAGCTGCCCCATAACACTGTTCAGTAGGCACCAGTTTGGGTTTTTTCACAATGAATTTAATTAAATAAAGCTAATAACCAAAAAATGTGCAAATAAAGATATGGCTAAATGTATATAAATTATGCTAGAGTACATCAAACTCTAAAATTCCCATTGGCTGCTTTTCATAAATGGACTGGGATTATGATAGCCTTGTAGCAATCTCCAGTTCTCAGCTTTCAGAGCCCAGCTGAAATCTGCTGTCGGAAAAATCAGGTGGCTGTGGTGTTACAGGTGGCCACTCAGCAGAATCCCAGGGAAGACTTGTAGCTGCACTGGTGGGAGTCATTGCACCTGCAGTGTACAAGATGCATCCACATCTGTTGAAAGTCAGCCAAAAGAAATAAGAAATTTAAGAATGCAAATTAGCAGAGTTGTTTTAGACAACTACCTTAGGCTGCGGGGATTCATGAGCAAAAGATGTCTGTATCTCCCTATTCTTTTAAAGTAGAGGTACATAGACAACTCAAAGGTCTGGTTTCAAAGTCCTCTTGTTCCATAGTCCTCTCATTTCAAATCTCTGAAACAGCATCTTCACAAATTCCATACCTGTTCATTTTAAAATCCAGGCACTCCCCAGCCTTACCCTTTCTGGTAATCCTGACAATTTGGAAGTATCCTTTAGAAAACTGCCCGATCTTCACAATTGGACACATCATCAGGAGATGTACTTAATTGTCCAAGTAAGTACATAGAAACTCAGAACTATTCAATTTTATTTTCAGAAGGACTCAGCATTAGTAAGAATTTTCTGACTGAAAACATGGTGACTGTGGTAATTCCAGTGAGCTGTGAGAGCTAGCATTTTGAATTTATGAACACAAACTTCTCATTGGGACTGCAAGCAGGCACTCAGCCAGTTCCTCTAGAGGTTTACAGCTAGGCACCAGTGGTGAGTTAATTCCAAACTGGCATGGAAATCTGGATCCAGTTCATGCTCCTCTGAGAGCCTGTGGCAGTCAGAAGGCTGCCATCTAAAATTATTTTTATAGCTGAATGGCAATTGTCAGAGAAAACGTCAGGTCAGATCCTTCACAAACTCACATTTTGGGATTTTGTAAAAAGGTTGTTGTATGTTAACAGGCTATTTATGGTTAACACCTTGCTCTACCTTTACAGCCACCAGAAGGAAAGTGGCAGATTATATTGTCTAAACACTCCTTCTCAATTACTTTTCTGTGCTTGGCCAGGACATAGCTTTTGATAAATTCACTCTTTCACTTTTCAGGCAAAATGCCAACATAAGCACAAATGTTCTTACCTTTTCTTGGAATGAAAGTTGTCTTTGTAGCACCTTTAACTGTGGGGTTTTTTTGTGACTAGTGATAAATACTGGACTGCATTTTGAAAATTAATATAAATTCCTAACAAGAATATGAATCCCTTATACCATGGGTTTTGGACATCAAAGTAGAGAAGACTTATGATTACTTATCAAACACTCTTTTTGGAATCTACATTAATCAGAGTTGTTGCAGCACAAATATCTGACAAGAAAATGAATAATTCTTGGGAAGTATAAGAGAAAACTTCTGATTACCGAGAAACTAAAGGATGCAAAGGAAACACCAGTCAAATTAATTGGTTGCAGCTCTTAGGTTTTTGTCTGCAGGTATTTAATCCAAAAACAATTCTGTTTCCTGATATCTGTTGGCAGAATTAAAGGATATTTTGCTTTTTCTATGATAGTGAAATGTATACAATAAGGACTTTCAAGTGTTTCAAATGGGAGAAGCTTATATACAGCAGCTTTAAATGAAAATATTTTTATTAATAGCAGTTTTTAATAAGGCAGCTTAAATTTCAATCAGGAATTGAGATAGTCCAAACACAAATGCCCTGCACCAAGAAACATTCAAGGTTAGGACAGAATGGGGTCTGAACAATCTGGTCCAGCCGAAGATGTCCCCAGTCACAGCAGGTGATGTTGAAATAGATGGGCTTTGAAGGTCCCTTTGGACCCAAACTATTCTATGAGTCTATGATAAAATAATTATTATCAAGGAGTACTTGAAATGACACAAGCTTTCCCCTTCAGTTGTATCTATTTTTTTTCCTTGTCTTTTTATTCTTCACTTATAAATTTATGATTGATAAGTGCTGTAGGCCTCTTCTTTGTGTTCATCACTGCTCATATTGCCAGAACTGCCCACCATGCGAGGCTGTTATAGGAAGGGCCATGCTGCAGAAGGAGCACGAGCTGATTGCTGTTTTCATTTGTGCTGGGTACACGTGCTCAATGGACAATTAACATGGACCAGCTCCTCTCTCAGCTCTCCTCTGGCATCAGTGTGCCCACAAGGGAAGAGAATGGAACAACTCCTCTGTGCTGGATCGGCAGCTGAAGTGTCCTGAAGAGAAAATGTTTGTGCTTGGACCTGACACAGCAACCATTTGGCTCACAGTAAGAGTCTGAGCAGAAAGCACAGAATAATGCTGAAGCAGATATGAGATGAGCCAAATGGTTCAGCTTCCCCACAGTCTGATTGTTTGAAACAATCCCATTTCAGCATACAAAAACACACACTGTGGAGGTTTCAGTTTCCCAATAGAAAGCACATTCATTGCTTATGCTGTCGGGTCGTCTATGTCAGCCAAATACCAAATTCTGTGAAAACTTAAAACTGGATTTTAATTAAATGGTAAGTCAGTATTGTATTATGAAAAAATCCAATCTCTTTGGAAATAATATGAAACTTTCTATAGCCATCTCTAAAATATGGCTTTTAGGTCAGAGTTAGGTTTCTTTGGTTGATTGGGATTTCCTCTTCAGACAGTATTTAATGAAATATAGTTCTTATGGGATTTTTTTTCCATGTATTAAAGAAAGAATGTATTCCTTTAAAATTAATTAAATATTTTATTTTGTTAGTAACTCTTATTAGAAACACTTCCTAAAAGTCTAGAACTCTAAGAACTTTTCAATGCAAAAATTTTCCACAACTCTTTGCATCTTCTCTTCACCTAAAAACAAGACCTCAGAATAAAGGTTTTAAGTTAGGACCTAAAGTCCACAATTAACTTGCTTGCAATCAGCTCACTTGCAATCAACTAAAATTTTATGTCAAATCTTTGTATAAATACCTAAATAATACAATAAATGTAATAAATACCTAAATGCTTTCAGGTTCTGTGTTGATTCAACAGATTTAACAATGTAGGTGTACATAAGATCTCTGTGTGTCTTTTCTTGGATCAGAAAAATGTCTTGGATTTGAAAAATGTCCAGCATATGGATTGGATAGACTTTGGAGCTTAGTGTTATTAAAATAACCTATATTAGTAGAATAACTGAATTTTTAGGATCAGGATTTTTATCACATTAGTGGTATTTACAGCTTTACAATATTTGTTGCTTCAAGGAAAGCAAAAAACTCCCTCCAGATAGAGTTGAAGCTTCACAGCATACTCAACTGTATAATCAACCAAAACCTTTGAAAATCTTGGGCTTAATCCTGTATTTATTTGCCTTAATTAAATCATCCTAGTTGTGAAAGGTACTATTGGCATTCTGAGCCTTAAAATCATGCAGTGTTTAACCATGATCATCCAGTCAGGAACATCTAGCCTGGACTTTAGACTTCACAATCGAGGGAATAGTTATGCTGATATGTAAACAACCAATCTGTACTTACAGATTTAATATCTTAATAAAATTAATTTAAGATCTGAATATGAACCATCCTAAAATTTGTTCTAAAGGTAAGGTTTCAATACAAGTACAGCAAGTATTTCACTTCTGAAAATCAAAACCTAAGTCAGGAACCTAAAACCTACAAAAACATAACATATTAAAGAGAAATTGCTGTCTGATCTGCCAAGTGGAACTACCTAAACCACAGAGAATATATGACTCAAAAATTTAATTAAATGCATTAAAAACAGGGGAAAACTGTAATTATACATGAAAATTGTTTTGTTTGTTTAAAACTCTGAACCTGAATATTCCTTCAAATAGCCATCTGAACTAAGTACCTCAATTTGAATTTAATATTCTTTTCCTAGGAGAAACTAATATGAGATCAACTGCTCTGTGAAATATTTGTCCTTTCCTGTTAACTACAGAGGAATGTTTTTTGTAGGTATTTTTAAAATTTGTCAGAATAATATTATTTTAAATTGTCAGGATGAATTGAAGGCTTAGGAGTGTGAAAATGGAGTTACACACAAAGCCAGAAAGGTTTTGGTTTTGACTGAGATGGACATCTGGATTTTGTCTCACAATGAGCTCTGTTTATGGATAAGAAACTATGCATTGTTGCTAGTAAGTACATATTTCTGTACAGTCCCAAAGTATCAGCTGCATGTTTGTGCTAAAACTTTTTCTCAGTGCATGAGCTTGCCCTCTTGCACATAAACTGAGGCATCGATTGTATCCAATGGCCATTTCTGTTCCAATGTCTCTGGTACAGTCAAGAAATATATTTCTGCGGGACACTGCTATAGGTCTCATTGATAGGCACAAAAAATTCTGATCATTATGCTGAAGATACCTAGTAGCTGTGAAGCTGGAGAGTTGGACACATTGGAATCTGCAGAAATAGATAAATAAATAAATTGTATCTGCACTATAATAATTATGGGCCTAGAAAATAAATCAGTATCTATTAAGTGTCTTGGAAATTGCGACTGAAAGTCAAGACCTGCCCTTTGCTTCTCCTAGGCTTCATTTCTGAATTACTGAGACAAGTCCTTTTCTCTCACTGTCTTTTGCCATTAGGTATTTTTAATTTCTTTTTCAATGTTTCATAGCTGCAATAGAAATGTAGAGTGACATAATGACAGAGAAGTTCACAGGCTGATGATTATAGAATAATGTCATGCAAATTTGGACTCTTACAGGTCTCTCACTCTCTAAGTGGATATTTGGTCCATGAAGATATTCCATAAAAAGAGCAAGAATCATCAGCAGCTTTTTAAAAAGCAAGAGTGTGTAACTATGGTTAGTCATAATTCTTCTTGGAGTGTGTGCACACTGGGAGATCAACTCAAAGTAGGATTACTGAAGTTGAGTGTAACTTAAGGGGGAAAAGAAATACTCAAAACACAGAAATTTTGCACAAACACAGAACACAGGTCTTGATCTCAGAGGACTTCAAAGTTAAACAAGTGCTGCTTATTTTCACAGACATTTTCTGGAACGTAAATCTGTATATAAGTGCCTAAATACCACTAATATATAGGAGCTATGCCAGAAGAAACATAAAGAGCAGGGAAACAAAACTTTCAACAAGATAAGCAGAATTTTCTTTTCAATACAGAGAATTTTTCTTCTTTTCTAATAGTATACATTAGTATATATATTTCATTTTATTCTGTTTTTACTTTCTAGAACTATTCATAACAGTCAAAAATTAGTTCATGAACATTTAATTTAATTTTATATGTAAATAAAATATTTTTGTATTTGTGGGAAATTCTCTTCTTGTATGTTTGGTTTTTTTCATTATGTTTAAATGTTTAAGTTTTACATGTGATGCATGCAAGGATCTGTTAAGTTAAATAAAAATCATTAATAACATATTTACAATATTAAATATTGCACCATTTCACTGACACATTTTCAAATTATTAATATATATCTGTTGTATTTTTACCTTGAAGACAACCTTAAACTCTAGTGGATGATATATGAATGAATAAATAATCTTCTAGGAGCCTAAAATCTCTATGAGCTTAAAATATTTTAAAATATTTAAAATACTTCTTGGCAAACAGTGGACTTTAGAACTACTTAACTAGACTTACATCAATTGAAATTCCTTTTATCATCCCCAGCTTAGAATAAATTTATATAATGTGGTACCAGAGAACCTGAAAGAAAGAAAAGGTGCATACTTCTAGTCAAGACTCTTGAGACATGACATGTTTATAGCACTGGATGTCAACACTCCAATTATCTTACCTTTTTCATCAATTCTATAAAGCATGCATTCTGCAATTGTTTCTCTAAATCTGAAAGTAGGACAGCAAAAAGGAAATTGCTCTAATGAGTGAAGGATCAATAAAGGTATTTATTTATTTATTTATTTATTTATTTATTTATTTATTTATTTTTGATTGAGTAACACTGGCATGTGTTGCAGTCTTCTCATTTCTATGAATGATTAGTAATAAAGTAAAAGTGGAATACGTGGTCTGTTGCTCACTGGTCTTCACAACTCTGTATTTTTCATTTTCTTAAGTACTTAAGTTTATTAATAAAATGAAAACTCTAAAAAAGTAAGAATGAAATGCAATTAAAAATAGTGTTTAAAATATTATCTACTTTTGTTGTAGAAAGATCACATGATGGGGAAACTACATAGCATATAAATTCAACCAACCTTGCAGCTCAAGTAATGTCCTACTAGGCTGCACTTTGGTAATTATGTGAAGATTGGCCTGAGCACCAGTACACTTCAAAATTTTTAATGCAAAAAAAGTATGAAACTTGAAAAGTCATTGCTAAAACCTGTTAAATATTAGTTCTAATAATAAACATAAATACATTAACACGGAAAAAAATGCACAGAAATTGGCTTCAGATATGCTGAAATATAATTTATGTGATTAAAGCCAAGAACAGGTTAATTTCTTTCCTGAAAATTTTATTTCAAAAAAATTGTTGCTAGACATTATGGTTACAACTTTACACCATGAAGTTTTTTAAGCAAACTGTTATTTCTAGATGATGTTGTGTGTTTCATCCTAAGGAACAAGAACCAAGGGAAAGCAAAAAAAACTTTCAGTGATCTTTTACATTTCCTGTTAAAATTGAGGTATTTCTCCAAAACTTCATGCCAATACTTTAAAAAAATGATTAAGTCTGGGAGCTGTGTGTAAACACCAGCTATATAAAAAAAGCCTCATAGAACCAAATGACAAATAGATGCCTTCATCCGAAAACTATTATGCATCTTCAGAAGTCTGTGAATTGCTTAATTAAAAACTCTTGCCTTTACTGTGAAATATCTCATCAGAAAAAACCATCCAAATCTGTGTTATAGAATAGCAATTTTGTACATGTCAAGTATTCAGCGGGTTACAACGTTACTGTAGCAGTCACACAATCACATAGTAAATGCCACATTTTTAAAGAAAGGTAACCCCTTGTCCAAGATGTTCAGCATTTCTCTCCCGATGTCCCAGATGCTCTGTTACTTCTATGTGTGAAATCAGATATAGCAATAAAGTAGGACTGAGAGAAGCTGGCTTACCAACAAAAAATAATGCATATGCAGATGAGTGGTTTATAAATAAAATACCATTCCAAGACAGCACTGAAAGGGGGAATAAATTCTAAGATGGAAATCTCTGCACAACAACATTATGAAATCAGACTTGTATTTTCCTCTCTTAGATACACAACACATTTTGTGAATTTCTATTTTTAAATTCTTTTTTTCCCTGCTTACACTGACAGTTTGATGTCTTTGCCCTTGTGAGATTTAAAATGATGTACTGAAATAATCTAACTTTTAATGCCATTATTATTTTTACTGCAGTGTACAAAGAAAATGCTGATGTACTTCTACACAAGACCTCCTGTTTTCTGAAAAATTCACTTTAGAAGCTAAGCTATCATCCCATATTCCTTTAAATTTTACTAGTATGTTCCCATCTGCTCTTCTAGTGAAAAATTAACCCCTTTAATGTTATGATTTTCAGACCTCAATAGCAATCTTCCCATGTTCTCCACCTTCTGAATATATTCCTCCTGTTCCTCTGCTCATTAGGAGAACCAGATTTTGTTTACCAAGGAAATTCAGCTTGGCATTCCTCATGCATACATATACACAGCTACATATGTGTATATAAATACACATACTCCCACATATTAACACAGTGAGAAGCGCTTGCAATATTTGTATGTAAAGTGAGGACTGAAAAATTTAGTCTCTTTTCATTTAAAGAATAGTTAGAGTGCATTTTAATTTTAACTTTAAAAATCCACCATTTTTCAGGATTTGGAGCGATATCAAAGACTGAAATAATAATAAAAGCCATTTCTTATACCTTACTTTGATTTGATAGCTATCAGATTTTAAATTTACCTTGAAGATTTCTCCTTTGTCAAGTTTCTTATTTTTATAAATTCTTGTGATAACATCTGTCTAGTTACAAAATTATGGACTGGTCTGTACCCAAGTCCATTATGTCTGAATCAGACAATATATTTCATCTTATTTGGAAAACTTGCACAGTATTTGGACTAGGTTTCCTTTTTTTAGGGTTTTAATGCACTGTGGATCTGATTAATCAATTAGGTAATAAAACATGTTTTAAGACAAAAAAAAGCCTTTATGGAAAAAGGAAGGACAGAAATAAAAATAGAAAATATAAGTGACTGGAAAATAACTGAAGGTAACCCCAATTGCATCCATAATGCAGGGCATACAGGAAAAGTTAAATTAAATTTGGCTTGCTATTACAGTGACATTTAATATTGTACATTAGTACACTGTGTAAATTATTGATTATTAAACTATTGCCCAGTTGAAATCACACTGAATCACATTAAGGCCACTACATTTTCTTTAGATTTCATCTGAAATTAGGGACTTAATGAAAAACAAACTTGTACAAACACTCCAATGACTCAAATGATTTTCTAATTTGAAATGAATGACATTCAGATTAAAGCAGTGAAAAAAAAAACAACAAAAAAACCACTTGTGCATTCTTCATTCCCTTTGCTTTTAAACCAGTTGATCATCTTATCTAGATTATTTTATATCTCATTTATTCAGATAATAATATTGTCATTTTTCTTTTCCTTCTTTAAGAACTGTCAATTATTGTCATGTCATGCAGATTTTTTCTAAAGTGAAATAAGTGTTGGAAGCCTCTGACTACCTAATGAATCAACAGAACAAGGACATAATTATCATTTGGTTTTACATTAGCAGGTAATGTTGATGCTATTGATGCATTCTTGTAAGCGTGTCCTTCATGTGACTGAAGTAGAACTTTTCCTTGTATTTATCAAGGCTACAGGAGGACAACAGGGCTTTGTGCATACTGTTCCTCTGGTTCATAGTTACAAGGCTTCTGACTTAGCAAAGTGAAGAAAAAACAGCTAATTTAAACACATCAGGTTTGATTTGTCTGTTTTGAATTCAACCACTAAACTTCAGGTATTTTATCTACTCTTGTTCTCCTGTAGTTAGTAAAAAGAATTTGGCCATTAATCTATCATCAAGGCACATTTATCTCACATGCATCATGGCGATCCTCCAAATGGCTTCAGAAATCAAAAACTAATGAATTTGAAAAATATTTGATTATGCCAAGAAGCTAAGCCACTTATTTCTATACTTTAATAATTTCTTTTACATGCATACATGCCTTCTTCCTCTATGCATTCACTGAATCATAGAAAGGTTGATGGTGGAAGGGTTGCACACTGTATACTTGGACTCATGAGTATTACATATATATCCTAGATCCTCTCAGTAGTGCCAAACAAATACCCTCAAAAATTTATGTCAAGATCTTATTATCACCTTACTCTGGATTCTCTCACTCACCACAGGGGACCTGACATGGTCTATGTCACAGAAGATGAAGCCAAGATGTTATTGAAGCTCAGTAATGTGAACCTACTTAATATAAGCAAAGAAGGAAAAAAGCCCTTAGGCATTAACTTTTCACTTTCACAGAATAAATCAAATTTATTGCATTTTTTTGTACAATCACTTGGCTTATTTGCTTATTGTTATTTAATTCCTGTGTAGTGCTGTACCAAAGAAAGTAACTCTCAAGTGTAATAGTACTGCTTTTACATTTATGGTACCATAAAGTGTAAGAGCTACTTAGTGTTGTTATATATTCTCAGATACCCCTGCAGACTTTTATATGTTAGAAAGATTGCATGTCTAGTAAAACCAAGAGTTAGCGAATATAAAAATGCCACCCTGTCTTATAAACCAAGTTTGCCATTCACAGTGTATTTTACACGTACTTCTCATAATGCTACTTATGAAAACCTTCTTTGTGTATTATGGGTTTGTCAGGTTCTAAGGAAGAAAGAAAAAAAACAGGTAAGTATTCCTTCTGCATTTCAAAATCTTATTGCTAAATAATTACAAAGCAACAACAATCCAAATTTCATGAGTTATGTAAAATTTTATCCTTTCTGCAGAAATGAATGAATGAGATACAGTACTACAAGTATCTGTCACTATTCTTGCATATATTTCAACTGAGCAGAATGCTGAACATTATGAAAGGTAGGGTTGTTTTCTCATGTAGTTCAAGCTATTGATTAAGCACCTCTTAGAGTAAACTTCAGACAGACCAGACAAACAAAAAATGCACATCTTAGTTTTGTGAGCAGCGCTAAAACAAAAGCTTTAAAGATACCCAGGCAGTGGAGGACAAGGGGGGGTAGTGGTGGATAATTGGCAGAGCTTACTAAGGAATTAGAGATGTTCCCAGTGCTTGTATATTTTCTGCCCTTCCCAGTATGCCAGCCTGCATGCAGTCAAGTGTACAGCTGTTAACATCATAACTGACTGTTGCTACATTAACTTTTTACTTTCAGTGAAAATAAGGATCAGAAAAGCCTTTCCTGGTAAGCACTTCTGACTGTGCTAGCCAACTTCCCCATAGCTCTTCTAAATCACTAGTGATCAAATTATCTGCCTTGGGTACTAATTGTTTAGGAGGTACTTTAGACGTTCCAATGTGGCCAATAGAAACAAAGAGATAAATAGAAGAGAAAGACAAATCTCAGTGAGAAAATCAGCAACCTGAGTTCCACAAATAGAGTGTAGCAGTAGAAAAATGCACCATGGAGCAGCACTGCTGGGAGACTCTATATTAATGTGACACATATGTACATTGAAGACTATGTAGTTTTACCAATTATCAATTCTGACTTAATTTATTTTTTTCTATATTTACAATGACACGGCAAGAAGATAGAGATTTAAACAAGAGAGGAAAGCACTGAAGTAAAAAAAATAAACTACAAACAACCGAACAGAAGGAAAAAGTTTTGGTTTCAAGGCAGCTGTTTAAAACCGTGTAGGAAGTAAAAAAAATTTCAAAAGTTGTTCATGGTGGGTAGGAAAATGAGAAGTGGATTAGGGCTGTTTTTAAAAAATTGTGGCTGCTTATATCAGAAAAAAATAGGGCAAGACATGAAAATATGTTAAGGGTCAAAAGTGAAGTGTAGGAGATCTAGAATGATGGAGATGTTAGCATGTGGGAAAAGGAAACTTGTATTTGCTGCCAAAAAGGGAGAAGAATTAGGGATGAAAATCAGTTGATTTAGATAAAAGGGAGGGAGAGGAGGAGGAAATTTGGCTATGAAGTTTAGACAGATTGGAGAAGTGGGAAGCAAGGTGTAAATAGAGAAGCAGTGTTTGCATTTGCACCTATAATTGCAGGTGTTGAGTGATAACTTCCCATTAAATAGTCTTAGTTGTAAGAGCAAAATCTAAGTAAGCAAAGGATTGGAATCTTTAGTTAGATTGTGGAAACGAAAGGGACACAATTCTATTGGTTCAACCACTTTTTTATTTGCTTGTTTGTCTTTTTGCTTGTTTGGGGGTTTTTTTTGTGTGGATTTTTAAAAATTGTTGTTGCTGGAAAGAAATTGTGACTACGACTATATAGTCACTTCCTATGAACATAGCACTTAATGTGCTGATTCAGAAATTCTTTTGTTACTTGATGGTATCCATGAGACTAACTCCAAGACAACAACCTTTACAATTGTGACATAAATGCAGATAAATCTGGAAATCATTACTCACAGTAGCTCAAGACTAAAATGGGCTTGGATATTGAAAGAACCTTCACAGTCACAAGAGCTAACATTTATTAATTATTGTGATCTAGAATTACGTGGCAACCTTTTTCAAACCAAGAACTACATAACAAAATCTGGCCAGAAGTAATACAATGGCATTTCTGAGCTTGTATCTTCCTTAAGAGTGTGATGCTAGACACTACTAAGCCATTACTCAGGTAAGTATTTTAATACAAGCAGTAAAATTCTAGAAGATATTTGCTATCTGAGTAGCAAATCTGACAGTGTCCCAAATAATGGTCAGAAGCTTGGCTTGCCTGTAACAGGAGGGAACTTCTCCTATGTGTAACTATAAGAGAACTTATAATGCCCTTCATTACTCTAATTTTGGCCATGTTGTGTTAATGGAATTACATTTTCCTGTATCCTAAGAATAGCTTGACTGTTGTTCATACATGATAGTCCAAAAGGTGTGATATAAACTGTGAAATTTTATTAATCAGAATGGATTTGAGAAGGTAGAAGGACTATAAACAATATAACCTAGTCTGCAGATTAGTGATGCAAAAGAAAATGGAGAGTATTCTTGCTCTTCATGCAAGCAGGAAATAATGCAGTGTCAATACTGGAAATCAAAGGGAGAAAAGGACATAATGCTGGCAGAAGTTTGGTTTTGGTTGCTTTGCCTGTTTTGTTTGTTCCTTGGGCCTCTTAGTGACTTCTGAGACTGTGTCACGTCTTACATAAATTCTTAAAGATGGCCTACTGTAGGGCTGAATTTTCTCCTTTTCCAAGCAGGTGCTTGGAATTTTCTTTGTTAATTTGTTTGCAGGTTTTTTATTTAGTTGTGAGAAAGTTGTTAAACTAATGGGCTCTGCATTATGGCAACATAAAGCTTAATTCAAATTGATTATAGTCAAAAGTGTTTAGTACATTGCACCTGCCATGTGATCATATCACTTGGGTATAGATTACAGTGCAAAATAATAAATAGCACCACATTTCAGACAGAGACATGGATTTGGAATAAAAATTCTTCCTGATATCTGGAGTGTTATTTAAAACTACTTTAAGATTGATCCTTAAAAGACCTATGTGTTCTTTTCCTAGGTTTCATCTAGTTAAATAGCAGTGGCACAGATGGTGATGGAGAAAAGAGACATATGCACACAGAATCTGAATATCTTAATTCTCGGTACACTTACACTTTGCATCAAAAGATACTGGTCAACAGTGTCAGATTGTCAATACAGCCCACATCATAAATTGTTGTGGTTAGATGTAAACAAACTAGTTACCACGATGAATAGACTTGGTCAATTCTGACCTTCCAAATTTTGTTCCAAGAACTGATTTTTTTGTGAAGTATTTATCAGATGGTGACTGGTTCCCAGTATATTTGTTATTACTCTGGGAAAACCTGCCTGGTCCTGTGGTGAGGATTTCTTCATTGCATACAGATGCAATCAAGAATATCACTGAAGTTACTCTGCAGTTTATTTTTCTGCATGAACAGCCACTGCAGTTGCCATACCAGTGGTTATATGAATGACTAAGGACGCCACATAAAAAAATGTTTTTAATTTGGCATATTGTACTAGTAAAAGAGAAAGCTCCTGTGGCTGATGAGCACTAATCTGATTCTTTCAAAAGAAAGTGAAAGATTAAGTACTTTCTTTGGAGTAGGAGTCTAGAATTTACATAGTAAATAGGATGCAAATGACCCAGATTGGATAATTTCACCACTTTCCTAGAACACCATATTACCTGTATTAAAGCACCCAAAACATCTTTATCACTCAACAACAGCATCAGTAGCAATGATAGTAGTTGTAGTGTTAATAGCAATTTTTGCATTTCCAACAACAGTCTATTTCCACCTGCTGAAATGTTTTACTTGACTGAGATGTTGACATTAAATTTTGGAGTGTTTCCCTTAATGGTTTGAGGCAGTTTTTATTCTTGATTCAAGGTGACTCTATCATGGTGTCATACATTTAATGTGCAAGGCCACTGACTGGATTGAAATCCCATTTGTTCTTCATGCTTTTCAAAGAGCCTGAAGATCAAGCAAGAACTATAATGAAAATTCTTAGTATACTTCTTTAGCTCTTTTATATTAATTTTGTTATTCTTATACATTTCTTTAAAGTCTTAAAAGAATATTTTAATTTAAAAGATAGAAATAATAAATGTTAAAACAATACAATAGAGAATATTTTATGTAATTATATTTCTTTTATTTTGAAGGGGAAGAGAGTTTAGAAACAGCTTTTCTTCCTTTTCCAAAAACCAGCTATGCAGCAAGAAAATCAAGGGCAAACCAATCTCTTTATACTATATTAATGACACAGTGTTTCAATATCAAGTATGATAACTCACATACAAAAAACTCATGTATAAAATGAACTATTCATTTAGTCAGACTGAAAAGAAAATAGTTCTGCAATATAGAAGGCAAAAATAGTTTGGCATAAGTTAAAAAAAGACATCATCAATATTGTTTGACAGCACACAAGGGCATAATTTATACCAAAATGTCATGAAGCCATTATTTAAAAATTTCTTCAGGTGAAGGTAGTGTCTGTGGAAGTGTTTGCTTCTACTCTTCATATTTAAGCTTGTAAGCAATACTTTGAGATATTTCTGTATACTTTGTTGAAATTGTCTAATAAATCTTGACTTAGCTGCTTCTGAAGCAGGTCATTCAAACAATGTGGTTAAGTAAGCACAATGTCCTAAAAGTTATGTTGACTTTGTAAGCCTTAGACTCAGTGCCAGATTAGCTTAAGCAGCCAATAGAAGTCATGTCATTTTAGTGACTGCAATCCCTTCATTAAAATTAATTTAGCAGTGTTTTTTTTTTTTTCATGGAAACTAATAACATATGTTTAGGTAGGAGACTTATGAAAGCATTTCTATTTGTTTTAAATATGTTTTTAGATGCTGAATATTTTTTAGAGTGTGATTTGATTAGTAATTCCAACAGCTCTGTCTGCTTGCAAAGACCTGTGCAGACTTTTGCCACCAGTATTTGGAAAACCTTTGTTTTGCATCATATCTGGATTTCATGCTGATTCTTAAATGAATATTTAGACAGAAGTGACTTTACATGATGCACAATTCCCATGACAAGAAACTGCAACAACAGCTTTAAAGACATTAACTTCTTTTTAGTTCTTTGTGTGAAAAGTTAATTTTTTCCTATGCAAACAAATCTGAAACTCTGAGTGTAGTCCAATTCTTTATCTAGTAAAACTTAATTTAATGCATCCAAAATACTTTCAACCAGGATTTCAAAGTAGCTTTTAACTAAATTATAATACTTAACCAATTATTTTTTGAATTTCTGTAATGCCAAAGTACCTAGTCAGAATCATCTCTCCATTGCCATTAATTCTGAGATAAAATACCTCCATCACTGATAAAGTGCAGCAACTGCCACAGTCCTCATCACAGTGAGACCTGCAAGTTTTTTCCCTGAGGAAAAGAGGTCTTGGAATAAAGGTGTTTTTTCTCAAAATTTTTACAGCTTTTCTGATTTTTAAGAGTCCATTCTTAAACACATGAAGAGATAAGGTATTAACTTGAGGTTGCATTTTTCAGAAGAAGAATGGTAACAATTACATTACAACTGTATGACCTTTTGTGAGAACAGCCTTTAACGACTGAGTAGCATTTGGTAAAAAAACCTATGCCAAAATTAGAAGTAATAACCCAATTTTCTAAGGCTTGATCTAGAGTGTTGGTCATAGATATTTCCCTTGCATTATTTTATTGTTCTGTGTGTGTCTAATTCTAACTCCATATTTTTTAAAAACATGCTACTTATTTGAAGATATCACTGTGAAAAATGAAAATTTTTCTTATATTATTCATGCCCACAGGACAAATAAAAGGTGAAATCCCAATCTTCTAGGGGTTACATTGATATTTTTCCATTGAGTTCATAGAGAAGCCTACAAGAAAGATGGAGAGAGATGATTTACAAGGGCATGTAGTAACAGGACAAGGAGTGGAATTGCTTTTAAGGGAGGGAGTAGGTTTAGATTAGATATTAGGCAAAAATTATTTATTGTGATGATGGTGAGACATTGGAACTGGTTACCCAGAGAAGTTGCGGATGCCCTATTTCTCAAAGGGGGATGAAACCAGGTTGGATGAGTCTCTGAGCAATCTAGTCTTGTGGAAAGCATCCTGCTCATGCCAGGGGGTTTGGAATTAGATGATCTTTAAGGCCCTTTCCAACCCAAGTCATGATTTTTATGCCAACCATAATAGTTTCAATAATGATTTTTTAAAATACAGCCTTGTTTGTATATTTTTTAAACATGAATTGAAGGTCAGAAGAACCTAAATGTTCTCCATGAATGAAAAAAAAAATCACAAAATCTCCCTTATTTGATCTTTTTTTCCATCAGAAAGGAGCATAGTTGTATTTAATTTTGATAATATTTTAGGTAGTTATAGAAAATATAGTTTTGTTTGTGATAGGAGAAGAGAGAATACAAGAAAATATTATTAAATTTTCTAAACTACCTCGTAGAGCACAATCCCTTGCAATCAGTGTTTTTTCCATAGGCATCACTCCCTAGTCCAACCCCTTCAGGTCCCAAGAGTTCTTTGATTAATTTTTTTTCTTCATTTATAAAGATTAAAGGATTCCATCAGAGAAAAAATATTATGTGAAAGGTGACCATTTAAATAGTCCCAACAGCAAACTATTAACATTAAACACATCCTGTGACTAGTCACAGACTAGACATTATTTTCCCAAATTAGTTCTTGAATAACTGCAAATAGATTTCAAATTCTAAGAACTATTTCATGCCCTTGAGCATTAACCTTTCTAACTGCAATCCAGTCTCCCACATTTCAAGACATAATTTACATTTGTAGACAATATGCAAAAGAGAAAAAGCTAAATTAATTTAATAAGGGTTGTTTCAAAGTCTTTTTTTCAGCTGAAGTCTCTGGTAACTTAAATGAAGATGATTTCTAGATCTAAATTGTTAGTGCCGCAGTAGCTAGGAATAAAGAAAAAGGCACTTTTATTTTCACCCAAGTTATATTTTTAATTTTTACTAAAGCAAGTTAAACATCATCTGCCTGCTATTGCCTGCTATTTACAGAGAAAATTGCCTGATGAATAATGAACTGAAATTGGTAGCAGGCAATTTTTCTTCAGGCCTGAATTGAAGTCAAGAATATGCTTCAAGCAATTTATTTTAAATTCTTGTTTTAGGAATCAAAAAGCTGAAGTTTTGGGGGATGGTTCTGTATAGAGCTGTGTTCATTCTTTGTGGTTTTGTCTAGAAATACCCCTTTAGAGAGGGACAAAAAATCTGTTAAAACTTGTATGATTAGGAAAAATTCTGCTTTCATAGGGAAGGACAGGAGATTCCGATTGCAGCCAAGCAGTGCAGCTCCCGCATGGGGCACCAGGAGCAGCCTGCACCTGTCAGGAGTCTGGCAGGGCAGGGGCAGCGTGCAGGGACCCCACATCGGGGTGGGGAGGCATCTTCAGGGCACCTCCTCAGTGGTGGGCGTGCTGGCACAGAATCAGAAGCAACTCAAAGCTGGAGTAGCCATGTCTTCTGCAGGAGGGACCTCCCAAGGCTGGGCAAGAGGGTGTGTGTTTGTGTGGGTGGAATATGTGCCTGTCAGTACTTTTTGGTTTTATTTATTTTATCATGTGTATCATCTTTATGGATGAACAGTAAACATTCCTTACATATAAAGCAAGCACTTACTCCTAACATTGCCAGCTGAGGGAGGTGATTGTTTCACTCTTCATGCACTGGTGCAGCCTCACCTTGAGTCCAATGGGCAGTTTTGGGTGCTACAATATAAGAAAGACATAAAGCTTTTAGAGACCATCCAAAAGAGGTCCAGAAGATGATGAGGGGTCAAGAAGACCATCCAGAAGATGATGAAGGGTCCAGAAGGGAACCCATATGAGGAACAGCTGAGGTCACTTGCCTTGCTCAGCCTGGAGGAGACTGAGAGGATGATTTAATATGCAGCAGTGGTGAGAGGTCAAATGGGTGCCAATGAAGAGGTACACTCGCTGCTGATTTTTACTGGGTATTATATTCTCTATACGTCACTTGATTTCCTGATGGCACTACTGCTCATCCAATCATCTTTGCAGAGTATGGGGTCTTCTTTTCTGATTTGCTTTCACAACCTCCAGGCACCATTTTTGTTTTGTAAAGAATACCCTGTAGCTAAAGTTTAACTTATGCATCTTTACCTACTTTTCACATTTTCATAGATAAAAACCAAGCCAAAAATACAATCCGTGTGGCCCAAGTCTCATTTAACTTAGTCACTGGTGTGAAGCGCTGGCCCATTTTCTCTTTTCTGTACAAAACCATGGTTTTAACACCCAATTATATGGAAAACAAATTAGTCACAAATATCTGATCAGAAAAAAAAAAGTTGCAGCAGATAAACTAAGTAAAACAAAGCAGTAGTCTGGTGAAAAAAAAAGCTAACACAGATTCAACATAACCAATTTCTGCCCTTAACAGCTGCAAAACTAGTGCAAAAGCCATGATAAGTTACTGGCCACAGTGATACTGCACACTGGAACTAATTTGTTTTGCACAGTTAAAACAAAACCAGGACTCAAATGGTGGTTTTATACATCCTTCATAGAGATCATTTGAGTCCTACAGCAACTGAGTTTCATGAAGAAGCATATTCCCCCACGTGACACATAGCTGAAGCCATGTCTGAGTTCTTGAATTTTAAGTGGCCCACTGCTACTTTCACTTCTGGGTATTTTCATCTCTAGGTACACATCTCAGTTTATCTTTCAGATAAAACTATTGTACCACTGAACATTTTTGCAATAATAATAAATGATTTCTCTCAGAGAAAAAAGGCAATATTATATTTTTCCCCCTAAAATTTCAGCACTCTGTAGAACTCTCCAGTGTATAACAAAATTTCATAATGGATATTACATACTAAATGTATGCCTGTAAAGCAGAGATTATTTGGAAGTAATCTTTTATGTAATATAGAACAGCATGATTGCAATGCAACAGGGACTTTTATTGCCACATATTTCAATTAATCAGCCTTGCTTTAACAGATTTCTCAATTGTTCCCAGATTGCTTGGTTAATAACAGAGGCACCGTACAGTGTGTTGTGGATAAAGTCATCAGATTCTCAACATCTAAAAAGTGATATCTCATGTCAGCCCCTATGGTTATATTTTTGAAAAAAGGGTATATTCATGTGTATTTGGCAATACTGACCATTATTTTAGAGATAGGAATAATCCATTGGAGTATGTTTGTACTGCAAACATCATGAGGCGATGACAACTTTGGGTATTTAAACAGCTCAAGCTGAACAATGATGCTATCAATCAGAATGATTTTTATTTAAGGTATTCCTTAGCTTTAAATTATATTGACCTTTTCAATATTGTATTCAAATAATTTTGGGCTTTTTTAAAAATGAAGCTAAATGCTTCATAATTCTGTAGTCTTATGAACCAAAGCTTTACACATTACTAAGAAACACCACCTAAATAAAACACAATAGAATGTTAGATGGTGTAGGAATAATCTGTTTTATAGAGGGAAAAATTTGAATGATTCACAACATTTAAACATTTAAATCTGAATCTTGATTTAGTCCCTTTAAATTTATGAAAATTAAAAAAAAAGCCCTACAAAGAGGAACAGAATTATCTGAAAATAAAGTGCCAACATCATAATGATTAAAAAGCATTCTAAATGCTCTTACCAAAATTTATAATATTGTGGCTTCTTATTTTTCTGCTACAAAGAATAATCTTTGTCAGTATTAATCTAAATATGCTAATAGTAAGTCTATTATACATTAGAAAAAAAAAAGTATATTTTCCCAAGTCTTTTTTGTTGTCTTTTTAATATGAAATTAATACTTGTTCAGCTAGCAAATATATGATTCTAATTTCAAAAATTAGTATTGGCCATGTTTTATTCCTTTATATCTGTTACCATGAGATAAAATTATGGATTCAAACTTGTGTGCATGGCACTTCCTGATTTTCAGTGTTATATATTATCCACAAATATACTTCATTCTTCATTCCTCTTAGAATGTTATGCCACTTTCTTTTTTTTTTTTTTTTCCCTCTGAGGAAATGAAGCAATTTGGACTTCTATAAGCACTAATAAAAATGTTTCACTGCTGAATGTTTTTGGCAATCCCATTTGATATTCACAAGCTGTTTTAATGAAAGAGTGGTTAGGAGTTGGTCGATGTCATCACTCTTCATAATCATCTGGAATGCATTCTATTTCTTGTTTACAGTATTTGACATAGACACAGAAAACACTCCTGGAGCAGCTATAAACATTTGCTTTGCTATAGATCTTTAGAAAAGCTCATCTTCAATGCGTGGACATTGGTTTAAACTTTGTCAAAACCTAAGAGCTATCCTGTAATGCTCTGCAAGTTTTCAGAGGATGAGAAAAAAGGACATAAACTAAACCCTGCTTTAAACTAGCTGTGTATTTGCTCTTGTCATCTGTGTTCACTAACAAAATTTATTTTGCTTTGGTTTTCAGCACATCCAATGCTGACACTTATAGGTGGAGGCTTACAGGTGTCCATTTTTGCATTGACAACAAGAATAAATTTTAAATTTCCCTATTAGCTTAATAAAATTAGTGAGATACACAAACCCTAGACTGTGATTACAAATGACTGATGATATGGCTGCAAACTCAACTACTAACATTTGAGTGTCTAGAGTTCAATGGCAGTGATAAGACGGTTGAGTGCTTATGGGTAAGAGTCAGGGGGAGAGCCAACAAGGAAAATATCATGGTAGGAGTCTGTTATAGAACACTCCACTGAGGAGAAGAATGAAATGTTCTATAAGCAAGTGGAAGAATTCTCACAATGGCTAGACTTTGACCTGGTGCAGGACTTTGACTTACTGAAAGTACAATACAAAGAGGAAATAGTCAAGGAGGTTTCTGCAGTAATATGAGGCTGTCTTGGACATAGAAACCATGTAATTATCAATACTTCTGTATTCTCCAATAAGTAAATTTTATTTTTAATTTTTGCACAAGCATATTAATTTGTATACAAATATATTTACAGAAATCTACTTTTTATATAAGATACTACTTCTGAACTTAGTATAAACATATTCATTAAAAAGAGTGGGGAAAAAAGTGAAAAAATTATCTCCACATTAGATTTGAAGTGGGTTTTGTCTGTGTGGAAAGGCAAAAAATTAATGTCCATCAAAGGAAAAACCTCTCTTCCTCTACGACAATATAAATTATATAGAAGCATCTGGCTTTAATATTAAATTAAAAAGTTAAGCAGGTTTGTTTGTATGCACTATTTTATTTTATAATGATATATTAAAAAATATGTCTTCACACGTGCACATATAAAATGTGTGAGTATGCATGTGCATAGTTTATAGGTGAAGTATTCTGAGTTGATAAATTATACATCTTTGAAAAAAGTAAAACACATCCTACATCAACCCAGAGAATATCATTCCCTCTTCAAACCCAACAACAAGAAGCAAAGATAAATTGAAGAACACAGCTCAGTCTGGAATAAGAAAGCAGCAATTGATTACACTGTTGCCTGAGGCAGCTTTGTTTATTTCTGATAATAAACCGATGCAGATAATATTGCAGTGTCAAAAGTCATTTTCACAAAGTAAAGTTCCGTCTTCACCGGATATCAATGTCTTCACCAAAAGCCCTGATGTGAAATTAATTTCCTTTGTGCCATCAGCATTTAATAATTCTTTTAGTATGTGAGGTAAATTTTGCCCCGTACAAAGGGTGAGTGCAGAGGTTATAAACCACTTCATTACTGAGTCACACAGAGATTTTAAGCACACTGAAATCATTCTACATGACAGCACATAAGCAAACATGTCTCAAACATACAGAAGGAAGAAAAATATTTAAGTAACTGGTTTAATTAGACTAAACTTATTCTAAGAATAGCAACTCTTAGAAATATTTTAGCATTAATATATTACTGAAAATATCGTTGCAAATGTTGATCAATATGGTTCAGGTTGGTCTTTGTCAAATGCAAAAACCTCACTCCTCTATAAACAGTTCCAAGTTTGGTGCAGTTTGCAAATATTCATTTCTGTCTCCCTTCTTTTTTCTGCACCATAGTCCTTTGACTTTATAAATAGCATAATGGGCATGCAGTATAATGAATGGCAAATCTCTAATATCAGTTATTTTGAAACTTACTACTGTGTGTTGATCAAAAGATAAAAGACTAATGCCTGACATCTCATGGCATTTTCTTTGAACACTGATGTATCATAGTAGCATTTATATGACACATTGCTTTTCAGTTTCGCACCAGATTTTTCTTACATATATTTATGTTTGAGAAACATAAGATAATTAGGGAGGTAAAGTTAATTTTAAAAAATAGCTGTCTATGTAATGAAAAGAAGCTTTAATGCAATCTGTACCATTATTCTTTTTTCATATGGAGCATAAGTGGATATGGATTTATGATCTGTTTTGACTTCCAGATTCTTTTTTCTATCATTCTTTGTTTGTGCTATTGGATTGATTGAGATCATCAAGGTTTCTCTAAATTGTAGTTAGAATATTGTGGCTTTTGCAAGATTAATCACACTCACAACCTTCAGTTTTACATATTTTTTGTTAAAAGGGAAATAAAGTATTTCTCAAGTTTAGACTCAGTGATTTTGTCCGCATTTTATATTATAATGAAGAACACGATAGTAAATTTTAGATGTCTTTATTTCTGAGAGGGGTTATTGTTGTTTGTTTGTGTGTTTGTTTGTTTGTTTGTGGGTCTTGTTTTTTCATTTTTAAATACTTGTTACATTAACATACTGGACAAGCTGTTGGTGCCTGTACAAAATGTCAGCACCAACTCTAAAAATGCTGAAGCATATGGCCTCTGTCTATCCCTCCTTGCATGTAATACACATATTTTCACAGTGCAACACAGGAAAAAAACCAGTTTGAAATACTAATATGTAGCTCTTTTCAGTTCTACTAAGACAAATAATTATGCAACAAATTATAAAAAGAAGTGCAGGTGTAACATATTGCCATGGATTTTGGGGAAAGTGAAAAGTTCATTTGGAAACATTTTTCTTTTAAATGTGTAATACTAAATTACCACACAAAATACAGAAGAGTAGAGAATTCATGCCTATGTTAAAACACAATTCATTAAAAATATAATGAGAGTCTATATTTGCCTGTAGATGTAACCAATGAATACTGAATGAATGTACTACATTTGTAAGTCGAATTTAAACTTATTTTTAACTATAGCTAGGAAGCAAGGAACTTTTAAATCCATTGCATTAGTCTTCTTTGCAAGAAGTTTTTAAAATAATTGCATTTTACTTTGACTATTTGAAATAAATTTACTGCATTGAGTAAAATCTCATATATATGTATGATTTTTTCTGTTATTCATTCTGATGTCTTTGGTCACAGTCTATTTTTCCTTTTTAAAAGAGATGATTGCCACACATTTATACAAAAATACATAAACAGGGTTGTGTTTACTTAGGCAATATTTCCTTGGAATCCTTATTTGCACATTTTTCACTATACAACAAGAACAAAAATATCTGAATTAATGGTGGTGTTTAAACAAATAATTTGTCTATGAAAGAAAGAATTCTGAGGAGTAAAATGTGAAAAGAATTTAATGATTAAATGGAAAGCCACATTCTCAGTCTGTGTATAGCTTGTGCTATAAACTGTGTGATGTTTTTCTTTTGCCTGAAGGGTGATTTTGGTCACAAACTTTAATATGAAAACAAGGCAGATTAGGTGGAAATGATCCTTTTGTCCTTAAGCATGTAAATTTTGCATACTCCTGATGCAAAGAAGTTGTATAAGTACATATATACTCAAAAGACATAAATGTTCAGCTATCTTGGATAGAATTAATACGAGTAAATCTCTCTCCCTTAATTACTGAGGGAGAGATGAAAACTAACCTTTGATGGGGTTCATTTTACATAGCTTCAGATATTTTGTTTTAGAAATCAGACATGTAGCATAAACAGTCATCAAAACTCTTTTCACATTTAATGAAAATATATTGCCTCTTTCAGTTAATTCATCCTTTCTCTCTCAAACAGTTTTTTTAGATTGAACTAAGTATTCCATGCAACTATGTTTCTTTCTTTTGATTATGAATAGAATGTAGAAGAACTATGATGAATAAAAGACAAAATTAGGCAAGACTGATTACTCCCATGCTCACTTGTTTTTCTGGAAATTTCCATTTTCTTCCATCATCCACAGAAAAGTCGCAAAGCCCCACCACAAGCCCATAGTATCAATAAAAATCTAGACATTTCTCTGGGACTATGTGGAAGAAAAGAGCCATCCATAAGATTTATCCTGTATTACAGTATTTTCTTTCTTTTCTTTCATTCTTATCTACCTCTTCCTTTTTTTTTCTTTTTTTTTTTTTTTCCACGAGATCTGGGATGTAACCTAAGCTGTAGTGGTGAAGCCACTGTATCAATATCTCCAGGGACACTTTTATGCACACATGAATCAGTGATCTTAGTCCAGAAGCTTTAGGAGAAATTTAGACGTAGAAGGTATTGGCCTTTGCAAAGCCTTGGAGATGATGTGCATTGCTCTGTGAGGTTGTTCCACATGGAACAGTATACAAGAAAAGGAAGTTCAAAACAGCTAGCACTTTGTCATCCAGGCTGAATCTCCAGTGCTACTTGTTTTTTCACAGACAAACATATTTGTCTCATGATCCCATTGCTCAGGGATAATCTATTTAGAAGCTGATGCTGTCTTTCTGAGAAAGACTTACAGGTATTTTGCAATACATCCTAATTTCATAGGATGAGGTCAAGAATATGTGTTATATGACATAGGTATGGCATGAGGGCATCTGATGTTGTTTAAAAGTGTAAGGTATCCTGAAATTATTCTAGAGGAGCAAAGTCAAATTTCATAGAATGGTAAATTACACTGAGCTGGAAGGGGTCCACTAGAATCATCAGATTCCAACCTCTGGCCCAGCATAGAACAGCCTCAGAAATCACACCACATGAACCAAGATTAGATTGATCTATTTTATTTTACCAGAAAGAAATGCAATTTCAAGTGGCCCAGGTTTTGTTTTGGAGAGAACTAGTTATTCATCAGTATTTTCATTTGAATATTCTGGGAATGACTTGATGTTGTAGGTACTTTTGAGTCAGTAACATCTGGGCTTAATTGTTCTATGGGATACAGACTAGCATAATGCTGGTATCAGTCAAGGGGGACCTGGTTTTAATTCAGTGTAGATGTCAATAGACATGCTGAATCAAAGACTTAAAGAAAACCTCATTTCTCGTAGTGCTCCAGTGGAATCACAGAGGAGGAAGAGACAGGAGGTGGTGGGAAAAAGAGGGCCTGAATAACAAAGTGCACTTCTCGAGGGAGAACCTGAACGCCTCCATGATCCCCATCCATTCTCTTAAAGCTGAAACACTATATAGTCAGCAATAGTCAATTTAGGAATGTTTTGAGAAATTCCTCTCATAAAAAGAGTAGTGCCTTTTAAAAAGTGCATCTTCTACATTTTTTTTTAATTAGCTTATACAGTATTGTGTATGGAAAACTTTTTGCTTAGGGGTCCTAACAAATTTTAGGAAAGTATCATTGTAAGTTTTCATTGCTACCAAGTGACCTGTTAAAATAGTCATTGAGTAGATTGATATTAACAAACATATTTAAGAATGATAAAACAAATTAAAAGTTTATTTCCAAATCCTGGATATTTTAATCCATACAATTTGCAATTAAAATAAGACTCCACAACAAACTAAGCAAAACAAACTCATAAACCAAATCCCAATTTTTTTTCCTTATGCACATATCTATCATCTTCATTTAGTTAAGGCCTGAGTCCAAACAAAAAGAAGTTTTTAATGTAAATGTAATAAAAATAGTGAGACATGTAAACTCATTAAATAACTTGATATATGTAGAAAATAACCAGTGATGCAGGGATATGCAAAAATTACAAAGAGCAAACAAGTGAACATAAGACTCCTACATTTGCTTGGGAACTAAAACACCCTCAGGGATTTGTATAAACTTTTATAAGTTTAACTGGAGTTTCCTTCACTGCTGATACTTGTTTTCACCCTAATTTGTCTTTTTGCTGAACAAGATTTTGCCTTTCAGCTATAACCTATGGTTGTGCTGTCTTTGCAGGATAAATGGAATGAACAGTTTTTTGAACAGTTTCCAGTCACTGCTTTTGGATCTTGAGGCCAAGAAGATAATGAGGAAAGACTGTCTCAAACAATTAAGTAGGCAGAATGACATATTTGAGAACAACCTTGACTATTACTAGACTATAAACATTCAGAAGAAAATAGGACAGTTTAGACCAGCCTTAATGAGATGCTTGCATGTAAACTGTGTGTAAAAAGAAGAGGGGAAAAATGGGTCGTCTAGAGGTCTATTGCGCTAATGAGGAAAAAATAAATGAAAAGAACCATCTAACCTGTTAAATCCATAAACTGCATTCACAAGAAAGTGTGTCAGAACTGCACAAACCTTTACAATCAAAATAAGATTATCTTAAGATCAGAGTTCTTAATGAAAAAAAAGAATTTATTTTAATATTCACCTTTTCCATTTTTACAGCAAAGAATGAAGATAAAGAAAACCCAAAGCAAACCAAATAAAATTAAAAAAAAACAAACATAAAAACCAAAAAATTAAAAAACCCCAAACACGCACCCACAACCCAAACTAACAACACAGTTCATTTCATCTTTATAATTCTGAGTTGCAAAAACCGTGCTTCCTTTTATATTATGTGGCAGGTTTTATATTTCCTTGATTGGCCAGAGGAATCCTTTCTTATTCTTTCATTTGAAGTTAACATCTTCTGACCCTGAGATAAAATATTCCAGATGAAGCATCTGCAACATTTTATACATGTGAGAGAGTATATGTCTAATTCATAGTTTTCTAAATGTCATTTCTTATTTTCAGCTTTGCATTTTGATGGTTTCTGTCCATGTAGTGATAATTTAATATGTTTTGCTTTATAATTATTTATAGTTCAAGGATCCTTGATTTGGACTCTTTTCACTTATCTCTGTGAGTGCAAGGTTGTTTAAAATCCCTTAGGTTTCAAATACCTTTTTCTTGTTACTCTAGGTAATCCAGTTCTTTGTGGATTTGATTATTTCTCATGTCAAGATTGTGTCTTAACTCTGTAACTTAGAAAATTGCCTTCATACTTTCCTACTTCCTATACTAAGGTCACCAACTAGCATGTACATCAAGTCAGTCTCAACATTGCCCCCTTAAACCTCTAGGTGGCTGCCTCTTCTCTAATCAAATAATTATTTTCTCTTTACATAGTGCTGTCTATACTTTACATTTCATGTACCATCAGAGCCTTTTCCACTTAAAATGAACATCTCTCCATTGGCATTGTATTATAATATTTTTTTTTAATTTTCTCATTCTGTTTCCTCAGACATATTAAAGAATCAACAGAAGCTGTCGTAGGACATCTTATTTAGATATATCTGTAGTGAAACTTCAAATGATAAATGCCTTAGAATCACTTACATTTAACTTAAATGAACAGTTCAACAGTGCAAACAAAGCAGTGGACCTAGCTTAAAATGGAAAAATTTCAGAAATATATTTGGAAGGCTTTGCATGTACTTCTTTTATAAAGCTTTTATAAAGTCATGGCTTTTTAAATAATGAAGAATTAAGTTGAACTCTGGAAGAGGAGTTCACAATAGCAGTATGTAAATGCCTTTGCAAAAGAAGAGCTACATGTGTTAAGTGGGGATTTATAAGAACCAGCACAATGAAAGCTAACTTTGTTAGGGTTCTGAGACTAAAATATGAAAAAGAAATACCATGGAGAGAGTTTTATGAAACTCTGTTGTCCGAATGAATTTCACTTTTGTTTCAAAACTGCAACAACTCTTTAAAATCAGGATTTTGACCTTGAAAAACAATTTTCGTATTAGATTCTTATGCTAGTATTTTGTTTGTGAAAGTTTAACTTTTCCCAGCAAAACAGTAAATGAGGCATCCACTGAAATTGTCCAAGCAGCTTAATTTCTTTTTGCTGCTCTGTCCACAGTTTCAACAGTGCTGGAAATAATAGAACACCTGTTTTTGTTTTTTTTTCTTTTCCATTTTTAATATGGAGAAAATGTGTTTTAAATGCTCTAACATGAATGCATTCCCTAAATATGAGGATTTTTCTAAAACTGAAGCCAATATTCCCAGCTCTTACACTGTAATTGTCAAGATAAATAAAGAATTCAAGTGGGTTTTTAACAGTTGAACAACCACAATGAAAGTTATCCGAGGTTTTATAGCACATCATATACCCAAATCACCTACCTCAAGATTTTTAACTTGCTACTGAGGAATCCATTAAGTTATAAAATTATAGATTATTTAACCATTCAGATTACTCAGTCTTATTACTTGTAGAAAATAAATACAATATATAATTGCATCATTTCTACCTTAGTCAGTTTTCTTATTATCTCTATGCATGAATGAGTAATTTGTACATCTTACTTCCTAATTTTTATCTCTAGTATCCAATGTTTTGCACTGGTAATACTTTCTGTCTGATTTCCCTCTCTTGTAGAATCCTGAGGAAAATACTGGAAACTGATTTTTTTTTTTTGTTATATTTACAAAAATATTTGGCTTATGCAAATCACATGCATCAGATGTCAATCTAACCTGAAGCAAGGAAAGCAATTTTATAATAGTACCAGTTTCTCATGGATATTGAAGAGATTGCATTCCACAATCATTCAAATGTTCAGGAAGCCATTTCATCTACTTCTGCAGGAACCTGATCTGTTACACTTCCAGTAGCCCAATTGTATAAGGCCTCTGGGAAAGACTGTGAGAAGATTAGTTTTGAAATATTATCATTTGTATTTGATTATGTGTCCAGATTTTGACAGTGGGGGGCCACAGGGGTGACATCTGTAAGAAGCTGCCAGAATCTTCCTCAATGTCTGAGAGAGCCAATCCCTGATGGCTCCAAAGATGAATGTGACACTGGCCAAGGCTGGGCCAATCAGGAATGGTGATAACATATTTGAGAAAGAAAAAAAGGCAATGTGCAGTTGTAATTTCCACCAGAGAAGAGCAGAGTGAAAATGTGAGTGGAAGAACTCTGCAGACACCAAGGTCAGTGCAGAAGGAGGGGCAGGAGGCGCTGCAGGCACCAGAGCTGAGATTCCCCTGCAGCCCCTGGTGCAGCCCATGATGAGACAGCTATGCCCCTGCAGCCTATGGAAGTTCACAGGGATACAGAGATCTGCCTGAAACTCATGGAGGAACCCATGCTGGAGCAGGCGAGTGGCTGAGAGGAGACTGAGAACCTGTGAGAAGCTTGTGGTGGAGCAGGGTCCTGGAAAGGACATGCAGATGCATACAGAGAGGAGCCCAATCTGGTGCAGTTTCCCTCATAGGACTTGTGACCCTGTGAGGACCCACACTGGAGCAGGCTTGAAGGACTGCATCCTGTGGAAGAGTGATCCATGTTGGAGCAGTTCATGGATGACTGTTGCCTGTGGGATGGACTCATGTTGGAGTAGTTTGTGAAGAATGTCTCCCAGGGGAAGGACCCCACAGTGGAGCAGTGGAAGGATTCTTCTCCCTGAGCAGCAGCAAGAGCAACGTGTGATGAACTGATTGTAACCCCCATTCTCCATCTCCCTGAGCTGCTGCAGAGAAGACAGTGCCTAGGAAGGAGAGAAAGGTGGTGGGAAAGTGTTCTTAAGATTAATTTAATTTCTCACTATCCTACTCTGATTTCGTTAAGTGACAACTACAATTAGTATCTCTGAACCAAGTCTGTTGCCCATTATGGTAATCAGTGAGTCATTACTCCCTGTTTTCACCTCAACTCATGAACCTTTCGTTTTATTTTTTGTCCCCCATCCACTTGCGGAGAGGAGTGATAGAGCAGCTTTAGTGGATGCCTGGCATCCAGCCAGTATCAACACACTACATCATCACAATCTTCAAGACTCACACAGAGATTAAAGCAAATTAAAATTTTATAGAGAAACTCTTTGGAATCACATAATGGAATATTTAGAAGTGCAGGTCTTTTTGTTTTTGTTTTTTGTTTTTGGTGGGTTTTTTTTCAAATTGTTGATTATAAATATAACAACAAATAATATTGCATTGGTTTTTTGTGGTAAGGTTTTTGTAGTGGGCAGTGACTCCAGAAGTGGCTCCTGTGAGAAGACACCAGGAGCTGCCTCCATGTCTGACAGAACCAATTTAAGCATCTCCAAAATAAACTTGCTGCTGTCAAAAGCTGAGCCTATCAGCAGTGCTGGTGGCACTTTCATGATACCACATTTTAAAAAGGGTAAATTAAAATTTTGAGTGGTGTATGTGAGAGAGAGGGCTAAGAAAGATGTGATAGAAAAATCCCAGCAGACATCAAGGTGAGAAAAGAAGGAAAGCAGGTGTGCTCCAGGCATCAGAGCAGAGGTTGCCCTCCATTTCTTGGAGAAGATCATGGTGAAGATCTTAGTCTCCCTGTAGCCCATGGACAACCATGGTGGAGCAGATATCCACCCTACAACCCATACTGTAGCAGGTGGGTCTGTCCTAAAGGAAACTACAGCCCACAGAGAGACCACATTGATGAGACTTCTCAGCAGGATAAAAAAGAAAAAAAGTTGTTGAATTTTGTTCTATATCATAACCATTACTGGATAATTAAGACAGGGTGATTTTATTCAGGTCTGGTATAATTTGAAAATGTATATATATTTTATTAGTTACTGAAAAAATAAGAATTTTGTTTTGTTATGTGGCATATTCAAAGTACTTGCCTTGAGCTATGAGTTTTGATTGATGTGAGTTTTGATCGCCTGAGAATACCTTATTTTCAATTTCTGCAGCAACAGAGGATGTGTTAAAGACAGGAGTTCCTTTGAATTTAAGTATTCATAAGTGAGTTAGGGTGAGTTGAGTTCAGGGCCCTTCTCACTATGGTTTTTACAGCCCAGATATATCCATTATCAGAAAAATAATTGATGACACTTATTTAATCAGTTTTGTGGTGTAAAGAATGATTCTTCATGCTATAACAACAGTTCATAATCATACAATGTTGATATTAATAAACAAAATGATATTTTTTAATTAAGAAAGCGTTAGTTATCTTAAATGTTGTTCAATACTCAAAGATAATTTGATGGGTGCTCTTCACAGACACCTACAGAGACATCTGTGGTAGTCAAATATAACAGGTTTCTCAGTATTCAGCAGCGTGTTACATTGTCAAAGTTAATGAGATGTCTGATAGAAAATAATGACAGGCCTGGTTTGAAAATTTGCATCTATTTGTATCTCAGTTTTCTTTCAAGTTCTTCAGTAAAAACAATGTGCAAGACTGCTCAGTTTTTTTCTTTTCGGTATTTTGTGTTGTTTTTCGAAGGCAAACAAAATTTTTCTAATTAAAACACACAGCATTTATGGTGTCACTAATGATAATTTTTCTATATTCTAAATAATACAACACAAAATATCCCCTTAGAATGAGGTAGAATAGACCATTTCAGCAGGGAAAGGTCTGCCATGATCATCCAACTGCCTGACCACCTCAGGGCTGACCAAAAGGTAAAGCATGGTTTTAAGTGCATTGTCCAAATGTTTCTTAAACACTGGCAGGCTTGGGGAATCGGCTGCTTTCCTAGGAAGCCTTTTTTAGCATTTGGTTTAACTCTTTGGCCAAATTGCCTTTATATTTACCTAAAGAATTCAGAGAAGCTTGAGCACATACACCCTCAGTTTATTGTAGTGGATAACCCTGAGGACAGAAAATTTCTCGAGGGTAATTTCTTCCTCTCAATTATTTTAGATGGGTCTTTTCAATTTAAATTATTGTTTTTGTAAAAATGGTTTTGGTTTCTGCAAATGTTGTTGTATTTTTTAAAAATTCTGCTTGTTTAAAGATATTATTTTATTACTATTATGAATTCTGAAAACTTGATGTCATGTAATTAAATTCCATTTTATAGCAAATATATATAAGATTCATTTGATTAACTAAGTGTATGTGAACATTGAAGGTAATTGAGGTTTGCTTACTTATTGAATTATAATTTACCAAAAGTAAATTCATAGCATGTGGAAGAACATTAAGTAATTTCAAACAGTAGAGTTTAAAACATCTAGAAAATACAAAAATACTTGATGAGAACCATATGGGAGTCACTATATTTAAATAACAGAGAGTACATATGGGTTGGGGTTTTTTGTGGGCATGTGCACCTCTGTGCACATGTGCATGCAGCTGTATTTATGAAAAGGTGGGAAGCAACTCAAAGAACTCATTAACTGAAGAAAACCTACATGGAAAAAGGACCTTTATGTAGACACAGAAGAACCATAATTTACATCAAATGACATAGGAGATAAAGAGGTGTTGTGGAAGACAGGGAAAAAAGTTTGATCTTGTCCTGGCTCAGGGCAAATTTGTGAGGAAATTTCCAAAGGGGTCCCTCTAGAAAGCAGAAGCGGCCTCTCCCCCAACTGGTCTGGGAAAAGATTTCCTTGCAGGAAAGTAGAAAAAGCCTGTTTATTTAACAAACAAAGTATTCACAAGCATAAAAATGAGTAATATTAAACAATGGAACCTCTTTGTTCTGAAGAGATGGCAAATTCAGAAAGTCCTTTTTGTGGGTTGTAGCTTGGCTTGCTCAGTCTCTTATCAGTCCCTCCTGAGCTGGAAAATGCCACATCCCAGGCCCCGATGGGCCACAGGTGTGAGCTCCCAGTGTTCTTCTGGGTTTTCAGTCCAGGGCAGGGCTGATCAGTTAAAAGAAAAGCCACAGTCCAGGGAGCTTCTCTGCCTCAGCTAACTAAAAAAAAAAACTAACTAAAAAGCAAAGGAGAGCTCGCTCCCTCTGTCCGTGCTGCAGACAACACAGTCCGTGAGAGAGAATGCTGAAGCTGTTATCTTTATGTTTTTGAATACAGTGCCTTGACATTCCACCACTTCTCTTTCTCCCCCCTTCACTTTCAGATCTAGATTTAAAGGTTCAAAATTTAATTCTGGCTAAACAGGTGAATGGGGATACAATTCAGCATCATAAAGTCATACCAGGACAGATATGTATCCAATTTATGCAAAGATAATGTTTTTAATATTTTTCAAAAGACCTATTGCCTCATTTTCACTTACAGCCATTATCCATCTCTGAATAATGTCTCAGCAACTACATTATAGTCATGTGCAAATAATTTCATAAACAGAATGGATCAATTCTTATCAATTTAGCATTGACATGCTTCTTTGTGTTTTGAAAGTCAACTATATTCTTCTTTTTTAAATATAATTCCTTTTTCAATCCATGTTATTTTCTCTTCCTTGCCCTGTGTTAAAGCCTTTGATGCAGACCTGTCTTCTGGAATGGACTGCAACTTTTTCAATTCGTAGGTGTTCTCTGACAGAAAACAAAACTTTTTTTACCCAATACAGAAGAGTAGTTTATTCCTACTTTACAGCAGTATGGAGCCAAATTGTTCCTGATAAAGTACTTCATTCTGTCTGATTTCAGAAGCCCAAGAAAACAGATGCCACCATTTCAGTTTGCTGTATAAACTCCCTATGTGGTTGAAGGGCAGAAATGGGAACTTCCAGAATGACTTTGATTTTGTATTTGCATAAACAACTAAAATAAGTTTGGTGAATCATTCCTGACAAGAACCATATTTTTGCCATCGAATGTAAGTGCCATCTAAATTACAAGCCTGGATATAGATAGCTACACTGCACTCTGTGAAGGACAGATGAAAGCATCAGTCATTATGATCATGATGCAAAAGATGTGTAGAACACCAAAGAGGAAGAAAATAGAGATAATTATGGTTGAATATATTTTCAAACTCCAGAACAAAATTTGTATTATTATTACCCTAAATTTTTCTTCTTTTTTTTTGGGGGGGGTGGGGGGAGCTCTTGTATGATAGGTTTTTCTCTTTCAATTATTGCTTTTTTTCCTTGAATACTGAATCCTAAGCAGATAATGAAGTGCTGAACTCAGATACAGTAGCAAATAGTAGCTAGGAAGAAAACACTTCCAGTTAACCCAGTACAATGTTTGGTCATCCATTTCAAATTTTGTATTCAAGTGTTTAAAAAGTTCAATTTATTTTAGAAAAATTCTTGAGGGAAAAATTATTTTGTTTCAATAAAGGCTACTCTTTACTCTTTCACCACTATCCATCTTTGTGTATGAGCAGAAACTTTTAAAATAAAAACCAATAATAAATAAATAAATAAAATAATAACCCTTTGAAATAAAAAAAAATGTTCTTTTCCAATATAAATTTTCTAAATTTTTGTCTCTCACATACGCAAAAAATGTGACTATATAAACACAAAATTAGTGCATTTGTGAAATATATGCCAATTTTCATTTGTTTATTTCAATAGACAACTAATTTCACATTCTTCTTTTTTTTAGAACTTGTTTCTATTTTAGATTCTTTTAAATGTTATTGTTTCTGGGCTTCTTTCCCAGCCTGTATTTAAATAATTCATCCTGAATCTTAGCAATGATTTCTGTTATGTCAATGCTTTGGGCAACACAAATAAAATTCTGAATGGTATTATCTTGTGCTTCATTCTCAATAAACAACGAGCAATAATTCCACACGACAGTATGTGATTCAGGCTGCTAAATTTTGTCCCTGAGAAAGTTAATGCAGTTGCCACATTTAGGCACCTCGTGGTCTCTGAACTGACCCCGTCTGCCCAAGCTTGCAGTACAGGGATATTTGACAAGCCTTAGGACATAGCAGAGATCCTTTACTTTCTGTCTCCACACATGGACACCAGGAAGGATGCCTTAGTGACTTCTTGAATGATTCTATTTTGGCAAGTGAGGATAATACCACGTGAACACAGTCAATGGCTTGTTACAAGGCTTTTTATTAGACAAACTACAGGAGTTTAAGGGGAGGTCAAGGATTCTACAGATTCCATATAGCAAATGGACAGAACATATTTAATTCTGATTATATTTGTAGATGTGCACCTCTTGATACCTAGATATAGGCACCTACATGTTCAAAGTGAATCTCACCCTTCAAGTTCTTTATAAAGCAGTATTATTAAGGAAAATCCTGACTATGTCCTCCAAAGTAGTAGCTCCATGTTTTTGAAGCACTACAGAGAGCACTACTTTCTGTTTATATTTGAGTATTTGTGAGAATTCCTCTGTCTCTGTGAAATTCCAATAGATGTGAATGAAAGGCTGACATTGAGGAAGGACTACAACTTCTGAAACAACTTAAGTGGAAAATTTTTCTGCTAGCTTGGAAAATCAATTCACCTGTATTCAGAAGCAAGTAGGTAATGAATCACCTGATTTGTTCAAATGAAACCCTGAAAAGTGAAACCCACTGAGAATTTTTTTTAAATATACATATATTTTCAAAGATCAGAGCTCTCAGCTTACTGACTGAAGTGCCATGGAGGCAACCTCTCAACTGCAGTCTTATAGATGTTGAGCCAGAATTTTGTAGCTCATAAGAAAGATGGGAAAAATGATCACAGATCTCCTCAGATTATTAAGGAAGTCTGTGATTACTTGTGTGATCACATAAAATTCAATATAAGAAATTTATCTATTGGTACAAATGTACACAATATGGGATGTTCAGATAAAAAGTCAAAAGGAGGGATCAAGATGGATTGGGAGGGGGTGGAGAATAACTGTGTGAAAATGGTGAGAGGATAAAAGGGGCCATACATATGTAAATATGCTGCTGATGAATGCTTGTATGACCAAGCACTGTTCCTGATCAATGTAGTCTGTCATGTTTAATTATTAGGTTATATTCCTACTTGGAGTATGATAATGCTCTCCATACTGTGTGCTTGATTTGCTAGTTATCCTCAACCTACACCAGCTGGTAAAGTAGGAGGAAGACATAATCTGGAAAGACTTGAGGCTGAATCTGGAGCCTGCATAAACAGAGTCTAGGCTTGGATTACTATGGTCTGGTACAAGATTTTGAGTGTTCCAAAAATTTGGGAATGAATTTGGGAAATCAAAGGAGAACATGTTTAAGTCAACTCATGAGCTTGCATCCTGCTCATCTGGAAGGAAGGGACTGGGGGTATTGTGCATACATAATCCATACAAGTGCCATGTGTATACTGTGAATGTGTATAACTGGATCTCTGACATACATGTTCTATCTTGCTACTGGATGGACCTGCAAACAGGAACAGCAGCAAGGAAGTGGAAGAGAAGAAATCCCTTGAATATTAAGTTTACAGAAATCAGTTTCCTTTAACAGTGACCACTCTTATGACTGTTTCACAATTTTGTTAATACTGAGGGTACAGCCCTCTGTACTCAGGTACATTTTAACCTGATATATTAGTATGGGTTTATTTCCCAATCATTATTCTGCCAATATCATTTGAGCACCAGAGTAAGAAGTACAGTTTCTTCACATAGTTTCCTTTATGTACTGACATTTTAAATTGATGTTGACCCAGGAAAAAATATAACATTTCATCATTAAGGACACCAGGAACTTTATCTAAAATAAGCTTTGGATCAAGCAAATAGAGAAACCAGTTTTAGTGAGAAGATTAGTTTAGTTGATTAAAATGACTGTGGTGACTAACAGCTTGGATTTTTGTGCATTTTTTTCTAAAGCAGATCAAGAAACACCTATTGAATTATTGATAATCATAATAAATTATTTCATTTTCAATTTCACTTCAATTCACCATTTTACGGCAGAACATGTTATTTCTGAATTAAATATCTCACTGAAGTATCCCACACTGTAGATGACAAAGAAAAAATCTAATAAAGGTAGGATACTTTAGAGTTTGGAAATTTTTCATACTAATATTATGCAAAATTTACAGCAATATTTGATGTGTAAGCATGCTGTAAGCATGTTGTAAAAGAGACATGATGGGAAACAGACTATAAAAAGCAGCTGTGTGTCAGCTGTAACTGATTGTGTGAGTGCTGATAATATGCTCCCATGCAGTGTTAGATTAATTGGAACCTTCACTGGCATTGCTTTAAGTAACCTTACCTGACTGTTATGAATCAGACTGAACAGGTTTAATTTTCTATTTCTTCACTGACACCTGACACATACATAAATATTATTACAGCTGTAACAGAACTCTGGGAAATGTGAAGCATGATAATTTAAACCACTTTCTATAGTAATGCCAGAATTTATTATTTTTACTAGTGAGATCTTCTACCTTATTTTCTCATAATTTAATAGTTGAGCATTGTTTCAAACATTAAATATTTTAAGGAGTTTTCTAATTCAAGGCTACAGCTCTGGTTTATTCTTTCCTGTTCAGTTTAGAGGTGAGTGGGTGCATGACATTTTAAAGGATATGGGAGAACTCAGAATTGTTCTAGGTTTTACAGACATTATATGGATTGTCTTCACAATATTGTCCTTAAAATAAAATATTTGGCTCTAACCTCATCCTTCCTTATAGTTCAAATTTTCATACTCCAAAATGACTCTTGAAAAATTATTATTGAACATTTCATCTTTCATGTTATGGTCTCTTTCAGCTCTTAAAATCATAGTCTCTTACTTTACCAAGATGCCAAGAGGTTTATTTTTTCCACATGCCAATAAGTTGTAATATGACTTTTATCATTGATATATAACTTAATTTTCAGATAATGATTGGAAAACAGTCAAACAAATCTATGATTTATGTTACCATATTATTGATATTTTATCTGCATAGAAGTAACAATCAGATAGATAAAAAACTATCATTTACTGGAGAGGATGAAAACATGTCAAAATGTTGTTACTGAGATTTTTGTAATGTTCTTTTCCTAACATGAAGCTCACTTCATGTGGTTAAAATCAGTGAGCCTATGTTGTCATGGTTTACTCATAGACCACAGTACTCATGCAAGATAATTCAAACAGTTTTCTACTAGACCAAGGTTTCCCCTATTCATTTATGCTTTTTTTTAATTCTCAGAAGATAGGCCAGGGTTTAAATACTCAGGGAACATGAACAACCTGATTTTACTTGAAGTCAGTATTGTGTAACATAGGCTTTACACCACAACCTTCAATCCTATTAGACCTTTCTAACTGGAGGCAAAATTTGACCTCAGTACCTAAAGCCTACAGGTCCTCACCTTTAACAACAAAAAGCAATACATTTTTTGGAGCTAACAAACAAGTCTGACAAAAATTACATTGTTGGTATTTATAATAAAATAGTGAATTGAATGATGATTTATATGCATTGATTTCCATACAACTAACTCTGAAAATAAATATGATGCAGACAGAGTCCTGAGAACCAGCCGGCCTATAATAACACAAACACATTGAAACAAAGAACAAATATCGGTAGGAGGACAAATATTGAGGCAGAAGGAATTAGCACTTGACAACCAGATACAGCTCATTCTGGATGTAGAGAGTTCACTTATGTAGCTATTATGTCTTACTGTTTTGACTTTTTTAAATTGAGACAATTCCTTGGTACCTCATCTCCAGACAACGCAATGTCTTGAATAAAGACACAGCTAAAGACTTTCTTCATTGACTATTATAGAGTTTCATGGCAGAATAGAAAAGATAGAAGTCTCTCAACATTCAAAAAGTAATTGGTTAAAAGTTTGGATGAAGAAACAGAAGCATATACAGAAGTGCAGAAGTTGCATTTAATTTTATACTTAATGTTTTAAATTTAATTAAGTATTTTATAGCAATTGTTCCTTCTGATTTAGATAAAACTCATAAAATTGCTTTATGTGCAGAATATCAGTGTCTTAGAACTCTTTTTAATAAGCTATTTCCACATAACGTAGAGCTGCTACTTCTTGTCACAACTTTGAAGTATGAAGATAGAGTGTCAAAAAACCCCAAGTTTAACACTTTTCTTTAATTGAATTACCTGTATGTTTTTCCAAATAGTTGTTGGATTTTTTTGTAAGACTCCTCCTATTTCATGCCATGAAATTAAGAAATAATTGAGAAGTCTCTCAAGAAGTTCTTCTGTTTCCTTTTATATTTTTCATTTTAGTAATTTTTATTACTGTTATAGTTTTTTCTTTCCAGTGCAAACATTTGATCTTTAGAGAGATAAGTCTTATTTCCTACCTTTGCAAATATATTAGTAATTACAGACCTCAAAGTAATATTACTGTATTGCTGCCAAGTCAAGATGATATCAGAGAGACAGGAAAGTTTATTTCTTTTGTTCATCAGATCATTTTCTCATGCCACAAATTAGTTTAAAAAAAAAAAAAAAAAAGACAAAATGAAAAACCCCACAGTCCCACAATTACAGCTGGCATCCCTGGAAAATCAAAATTCATCCATAAATTATATTGCCAGAGACAATAATGCCTATTAAGGTATTGGCTTCCATGTATTTATATGTTAAGACCTTGCCTTTTGGGACAGCAGGTTTTTACTGGTTTTGCAATTCTTATAATAGGTAATTAATTAGGCAAGGTTTTCATTCCTGGTCTATATGAAAAAAGAGGAGGATGAAATGCAGAATTTTTCAGAATCCATAGGATTCAGACATACAGAGCTATGTGACTGAAAAATCTTAAGTGTATAAACACATGATGCAAATCCTTTTAGCCACCCTTTATCTCTAAGTGTCACAGTCAGGCAGTTTTATGGTTTTATGCGGCACTTTCCTGCTTGTTCTCTAAACAACCAGGAAGCAGTATATTTCATGTATATCTCATAGGCCTCAAAACTGATTCTTTTCCCATCAGTAAGAGGATTTGACACGAATGAAGCAATTTCAATCTTTGATTTCTTCAGCTTCCTTCAGAACTGCACAGATTTCTGAACATTTTACAAGATATCATTCATTAGCTATAGCTTTCTTTGGAGTTAAAAATGTCTTTCTGTCAGTCAGCCTCCAGTCCATATAGACCTTATTGGTTACCTGCATGCTTCTTCCTTCCATATGTGCTCATTGGCTTTTCAGGCCAGAATACTCTAGAAAATAAACATATGTTAGTAAGTGAATAATTTTATACATAACTTAGCACACAGTTTTCCATGTGCTTCACTCCAGAATCTTCCTGAATAACATCACAATGTTTGAGGAGTTGTAATTATAGAATATTGTCTTTCTCTTTCTGGTTGGATGATCTATAACAGACTCCATCCTGATAACTGTGGAGATTAGAAGTGGAAATTAGTTTGAGTAAACTGTAGTGGGATGAATACTCATAAACAATAATCTCAGTACTACAGACTGAAGTATATCCTGAAAGATACCTTTACACTTCAGCCTTTTGGCTGTGATTCAGCTGCTGGTGCAGATTCCTCAGTATGGGCGGGTAGGAGCATGTAAATGAGGAATTGTAATAGTGTAAGAAAAGATAATCAATATATTCAAAGAGTCTTGAGAATTTTTCATGTTGCCTCAGTTTGAACAAGTCATGTCTGTCAGCTAAAGAGGTCTCTAGACTCCTTTGACTGGCTGATTTTCCTAGGAATCTATTTTCAAATTAATTGTAATGTGTTACAAATGTTGTTACAAAAATGTTGTAATGTAAACATTACACAGAGTCAGTAGTAATTCATGTTCTGGAAATTGCATCATCTGGAATAAAACTATGATATAAAAAAATCCCAGTCAGGCTCTTTCCCTAAAGACGAAGTAGGCCATGGCTTACATCTTTGTGATTGAACTTATTCCTTTAAGAGCAGGATGGCCATATTTGTGCTATTTGACAGAGTGAATGCTACCTCTTTAATTGCTCCCAAGCCCTGTCTAGAAAAGGACTAGTGAGAGCCAAACACCATGGAAAAGTATCCTCCTGTGCCTGAATAGAGTTCTTGTTTGGTTTGCTAGTGTGGAGCTTTTTAGATTAGCATACTGACAATGGCTTTGAGTTCTTTGGTGCAAATCATCTGAGCAGAGAAATTCCATTTATTCTTCTACGGTTTCAGATTAAACACTTCACATACCAGCATTTAATTCTTCAGGCCATCAACAGAAAACAAGCAACAAAATATTTCTGAAGGATCTGACTCCATTCTATTGTACATGCATTAACTGCATGTGTCATGTTGAATACTAAGTCAATAGAATTGAATTTTGCTATAAATATTTAGAATTAATGACTTTAATTAAAGTAATAAATATTAAACAAAAATACATTGATTAAAAGAAAAATTGATCTTGCAAAGCTCTGATAGGATGGCAGAATTATTTTATTTTCAAATGTGAATAAAATGTACAGAGCCAGAGGGGGTATTAAATTTTTAAATGTAGTATTAAATTTTTATTGTGGCAACAATAAAATGATTCTTGAGTAAAATCCCTTAAAACCTCCATGATTCAGTAGTAGAATATAATTTTCTCTTGAACACTGAAAGAATATATTTGGAATTAAGTTACAATTGTTTCTCATTTAAAACACAGAATAAAGAATATGGCAATACAAAAGGCTTCTTCATTGCATTAATGCATTTCAATTTGTTAATTTAATTCAAATTTTCCTTGAAAGCAAGAACCTCAATATACATTTTGCTCAACACAAAAGGAAAATAAAAAACAGTGGTTGACCTTGGCTTACTGTCAGGTGTGCAACAAGCTACTCTCTCATTCCCTTTCCTTAACTGGACAGGAAAGAAAAATTACAGTGAAAAGTTCATGAGTTGGGGTAAGGACAGGGAGTCACCAGCTGCCATCACAGACAAAACCAAATTCAGCTTGGGGAAATTAATTTAGTTTATTGCCAAACAAATCAGAATAGAATAATGAGAAATAAGAACAAATCTTAAAGCGTTTTCCTCTGACTCTTTCCTTGTTCCTGGGCTCAGCCTCGCTACCAATGTCTCTGATCCACTGCAGACCTCCATGGCGTGCAAGGGAACAATCTGCATAAGCATGGTCTTCTCCATGGGCTGCTGGGGAATCTCTGCTCTGGCACCTGGAGTACCTGCTCCCCTTCCTTCTTCAATGACTCTGGTAAATGCAGAGTTATTTCTTTCAATTTTTCTAATTCCTCTCTCCAATCTGCTGTTTTAGGGCAGTTTTTACTCTTTCTTGAATATGTTATCGCAGAGGTGCCACCAAAATTTCTGATTGTTTCATTTTTCTGGAGTCCATCTTGGAGTTGGCTGGAACCAGCTCTTTTGGACATGAGAACAGCTTCTGGCCTCTACTTACAGGTGCCATGCCTGTGGTCCATAGCTCTCCTGCTATCAAAACCTTGCCATGTAAACCCACTAACACCTAGTGTTGAGTAGCTGGAAGGACATCTGGGTTTGCAAAAAAAAAAAAACCATCTCATCCTCTCTAACCAAACCATGTTAAGATGTTTGGAATTCAAATATTTTTATTTTTTTTATGATAAATATGAAATAATCAAATACAATAAATTCTCCATTTACTCCAGCCACTTCGTGGTGTTATAGTTTTGAGAAGCATCTTGGGGAAGAAGGAAGACAAGTGCAATGAGATGTATTCCAGCCCTCCAGTTAATAATTTATGTATTTTTATGTTATTTATCTGATCATTTGTCTCATCAGCAGTTTTTAAAAGAGTTTGCCTGACTGGTATGCTAAGTTAATTTTTAAGATCCATGATGTTGATCTTTATTTTATGTTTGGACTTCTCAATTGTAATTACTTTCCGTAAAGAAAGAAAATAGGACAGGCCACTGTACTATATATATATATACATACATACACATATATATATATATATGTGTGTGTGTGTATATATATATATATATGTGTGTGTGTGTGTGTGTATATATATATATATAAGAGAGAAAGGCACTATATATAAAGCATATATATGGTTTATATAATAAACTGTACCTATGTTATCATGTAGAATATACATATGGAAATAAGTTATGGAACACACAAGATCCAAATAACTTGTTTCTTTGTCAATGAAATGGCTGTGACGTAGCAATATATAAAGTGCACCTCTACCATAAAATATATGAGGAGCCTTACAGAACATAACATATACTCATTGTGTATAGATGCATTGTGTATACTGCATAAAACAGGTGATATCTAGGTGATGGAAAGTTTATTTACTATTATTCTGTCAGAGAGAATAGGAACCTGTAGAATCTAATTGAAAAAAGTTGTGATGGGGGTTGACTGCTCCAGAAACAACTGAATCGGTGGAGAAATGAAGTATGAGTGCATGTATTTTAGATATCACATAGTCACAGTCTTGTCAGAATAAGTGGTTATCACCATTGTCATAGAATAAAGTACAGTCATAAAATAAAAATCTGAAGACAAAAACCTTAATCCTGAAGTATTTGCTTTCTCACAGTATATTCATAAATATTAATGTCTTTATTGCTGAAGTTGAAAGATGTAGAAGTCAGGAAAATTATGCTAACTCTTGATCACACTTTTATTTACTATGCAGAGGTGTCTTAAAAAATAATGTTCATCTTTCTTCTAATAAAAGTCATTAAATTCTATTCAAGGTCACCCAGAATGATAATCCAGTCCCCTTTTTCTCAAAGGTGACTGGTTTTCTTTGCTTCCAGCATGGGAATTATTGTCATCAAGGTCCGATTAATTTATATCATCAACCCATTAAATTTGCTTACATTTGTAATGTTTTCTCTCTCTGCAAATGCTATGCTATTTCAAACTTTCCTAATAGTAATTCTGTGCGGGTTTTTTTTCAGATTTTTCAGTAATGTAATACATGTATTATTCCATATGTACACTTCTACAATTTTCCTTTATTTTAAACACAGCTAAGAACCTGCTGTTTAATATGGACACTTCTACAGTATGTACAAAAAAAACCTTCTTTATTTGTTTGTTTGTTGTATTTGGGGGGCTTTGACTGATACAAAATGATAGTGATTGTCTGTTAAAGTATACTCACTAATGTAAGCAAATGAAAGGAGCATGTAATAAATGAAAGACTGGATTATATTAATCACAAAAAGTACTCCTAAAGATACTATCATACTGTAGATGTAAAAGCAATATATTTACAGTCTTCGGTCTTCAGTCAAGCTTAACTCTCAAATGCAGACTTTTTTTTAAATTAAAATATTCTGATGTATAATTCAGTCTATTGAGCTGTTTGTGTATTATATCTCTGTTACTCACTACATTGATATTCATCTGCATCCTGATATGCAAAACCAGAGACTGTCCCTATTACAGTTCCAGACAAATATAAAATGAAGTAAGTTGTATGTTAATATTCCTAGTTTTGTGCCCTCTGTTTCTTGTACTTCTTCATCATTTACTCCATTTTCAGCAAAACAATATTGAATAAAAAAGTCCTCTGAAGCCATTTTGGTGCCATAAATTAATCTTTTCTGCCATGGATAAACAGAATGAATCCATCATGATTGAACAGATACCTTCAAATAAATTGCTTAGGTTTCAGTCACCATGATCACTTACAAGCCTTAGAGAATGGGACATTCCTAGTCTGGCTGCCATTACGGAGGCATGGTCTTTACCAGGAAAAAAAACTTGGAATACAAGCATGAAAATTTTATCAAAATTGTTTGACAGCCAGGTCCAATGAGGAAATCATTCTCTGAGAGGAAAAAGCAAGGTAGCAGCAGCCTGTGGAATGTCATGTAGAAATATACAATATTTTTTTCGGTTATAATTCTTATTAATTCAATTAATACTAGGTGTTATGATAAGATATAATAATGATTTGTGACTTTTCCTATGGATATGAATTTATTGTTGATATTTTTCAATTTTTCTAATTCCTCTCTCCAATCTGCTGTTTTAGGGCAGTTTTACTCTTTCTTGAATATGTTATCGCAGAGGTGCCACCAAAATTTCTGATTGTTTCATTTTTCTGGAGTCCATCTTGGAGTTGGCTGGAACCAGCTCTTTTGGACATGAGAACAGCTTCTGGCCTCTACTTACAGGTGCCATGCCTGTGGTCCATAGCTCTCCTGCTATCAAAACCTTGCCATGTAAACCCACTAACACCTAGTGTTGAGTAGCTGGAAGGACATCTGGGTTTGCAAAAAAAAAAAAACCATCTCATCCTCTCTAACCAAACCATGTTAAGATGTTTGGAATTCAAATATTTTTATTTTTTTATGATAAATATGAAATAATCAAATACAATAAATTCTCCATTTACTCCAGCCACTTCGTGGTGTTATAGTTTTGAGAAGCATCTTGGGGAAGAAGGAAGACAAGTGCAATGAGATGTATTCCAGCCCTCCAGTTAATAATTTATGTATTTTTATGTTATTTATCTGATCATTTGTCTCATCAGCAGTTTTTAAAAGAGTTTGCCTGACTGGTATGCTAAGTTAATTTTTAAGATCCATGATGTTGATCTTTATTTTATGTTTGGACTTCTCAATTGTAATTACTTTCCATAAAAAAGAAAGAAAATAGGACAGGCCACTGTACTATATATATATATATATACATACATATATATATATATATATGTGTGTGTGTGTATATATATATATATATGTGTGTGTGTGTGTGTATATATATATATAAGAGAGAAAGGCACTATATATAAAGCATATATATGGTTTATATAATAAACTGTACCTATGTTATCATGTAGAATATACATATGGAAATAAGTTATGGAACACACAAGATCCAAATAACTTGTTTCTTTGTCAATGAAATGGCTGTGACGTGTAATATATAAAGTGCACCTCTACCATAAAATATATGAGGAGCCTTACAGAACATAACATATACTCATTGTGTATAGATGCATTGTGTATACTGCATAAAACAGGTGATATCTAGGTGATGGAAAGTTTATTTACTATTATTCTGTCAGAGAGAATAGGAACCTGTAGAATCTAATTGAAAAAAGTTGTGATGGGGGTTGACTGCTCCAGAAACAACTGAATCGGTGGAGAAATGAAGTATGAGTGCATGTATTTTAGATATCACATAGTCACAGTCTTGTCAGAATAAGTGGTTATCACCATTGTCATAGAATAAAGTACAGTCATAAAATAAAAATCTGAAGACAAAAACCTTAATCCTGAAGTATTTGCTTTCTCACAGTATATTCATAAATATTAATGTCTTTATTGCTGAAGTTGAAAGATGTAGAAGTCAGGAAAATTATGCTAACTCTTGATCACACTTTTATTTACTATGCAGAGGTGTCTTAAAAAATAATGTTCATCTTTCTTCTAATAAAAGTCATTAAATTCTATTCAAGGTCACCCAGAATGATAATCCAGTCCCCTTTTTCTCAAAGGTGACTGGTTTTCTTCTTCCAGCATGGGAATTATTGTCATCAAGGTCCGATTAATTTATATCATCAACCCATTAAATTTGCTTACATTTGTAATGTTTTCTCTCTCTGCAAATGCTATGCTATTTCAAACTTTCCTAATAGTAATTCTGTGCGGGTTTTTTTTTTCAGATTTTTCAGTAATGTAATACATGTATTATTCCATATGTACACTTCTACAATTTTCCTTTATTTTTTAAACACAGCTAAGAACCTGCTGTTTAATATGGACACTTCTACAGTATGTACAAAAAAACCTTCTTTATTTGTTTGTTTGTTGTATTTGGGGGCTTTGACTGATACAAAATGATAGTGATTGTCTGTTAAAGTATACTCACTAATGTAAGCAAATGAAAGGAGCATGTAATAAATGAAAGACTGGATTATATTAATCACAAAAAGTACTCCTAAAGATACTATCATACTGTAGATGTAAAAGCAATATATTTACAGTCTTCGGTCTTCAGTCAAGCTTAACTCTCAAATGCAGACTTTTTTTTAAATTAAAATATTCTGATGTATAATTCAGTCTATTGAGCTGTTTGTGTATTATATCTCTGTTACTCACTACATTGATATTCATCTGCATCCTGATATGCAAAACCAGAGACTGTCCCTATTACAGTTCCAGACAAATATAAAATGAAGTAAGTTGTATGTTAATATTCCTAGTTTTGTGCCCTCTGTTTCTTGTACTTCTTCATTTTACTCCATTTTCAGCAAAACAATATTGAATAAAAAAAGTCCTCTGAAGCCATTTTGGTGCCATAAATTAATCTTTTCTGCCATGGATAAACAGAATGAATCCATCATGATTGAACAGATACCTTCAAATAAATTGCTTAGGTTTCAGTCACCATGATCACTTACAAGCCTTAGAGAATGGGACATTCCTAGTCTGGCTGCCATTACGGAGGCATGGTCTTTACCAGGAAAAAAACTTGGAATACAAGCATGAAAATTTTATCAAAATTGTTTGACAGCCAGGTCCAATGAGGAAATCATTCTCTGAGAGGAAAAAGCAAGGTAGCAGCAGCCTGTGGAATGTCATGTAGAAATATACAATATTTTTCGGTTATAATTCTTATTAATTCAATTAATACTAGGTGTTATGATAAGATATAATAATGATTTGTGACTTTTCCTATGGATATGAATTTATTGTTGATATTTATTTCTCTATCAGCAAATCTAACGTCCTGTTTAGGGCACTATGTAGTACTGACCTTCAAAAAGGATGTAAAAGCAGCTGTGGAAATTACTGAGTCTTCAAAATTGTATTCTAACCTTCACCAATTTTATCTCTGCTGGTAGGATATACCCAAAAATGCTTGTTTTAATAGTAGGAATCTTTAATGAGATAAGAACTGACACTTTCTTGTTATGACTGAGCCTAATCTTGAATGTGTATGACTACTCAGCATACTTTTATTACAAGCTTTTCAAATCTTTGGTTTTTATTTTAATCATCAAGACATTTCCTATCTAATATTTATTTCTACATCTGGAGGAGCAAATATTTTCTGTGAACATATTCAGTGGAGGTGATAGAGAAGACACACAATGACAGCGAGAAAAATACTGTCATTCTTTTTCTTTCAAACCACAACTGCCTCTGCTTTTTGTCCTTATCTTTACAAGTTCACCTTCTGCTACAGTGCATAATGCATTATGCTCTCCTCAGCCGTCCATCTTGTCTCTGGTAAAGGTTTCGTGGTTCTCAAAAGCAGTAGTGTTAAATTTAAGTAGGCTGATACTGTGATTCAATCCTTATCGAAAGCTACAATTTATTCATTAAAATTGGAACTTGTGTTGTAGGTATTTGGAATGGTAGGCAGGGATGAAGGGTGGGAGGGGAAGAGTTTGCTAAATGGTTATTTTTCAGTGTATAGAACAACTGAATAGGCTAATTTATTTCTCTGAGCTTCAAGAACTCTTTTCTGAATGAGAACATCTGTTCCAGCACCATTTTTCTAGCTCAAATAATTTCATGACTATGGCTAATAGAAGAAATATTTGCCTCTGCTGCTTCTCATCAGAGTTTTTTTATTTGTAACATTTGTATATTGGTTCTTCCACCCCCAAAAGATGATCTAATTTTATGCAAAGCTAACTCATAGTAACAAATATACAACTCCCCCTCAACCATCTAAAGTGTGTGTGAATATTCAGTTAATTAGAAAATTTTATTTCATCATAGTTATCAGATAGATGAAATCCAAAGTAGGGTTCTGCTAGCCATTCAGGATGCTAAATCCATTAATTATTACCTACAGCTTTCATTAGCTTAGCTGGCTAAAGAAATGTTCAAAGGTACACTTGTGCTTAAGGCTGTCTTTTTGTTTACTAAAGGCTCATCTTTATGTCATTAAAGTCATAAAAGTATATTGCAGAGGGACTGGTTACAAGACATCATTATTTGAGAATACTTTTCCCCTCATAAAATTAAACCCTAACAGGCCTTATATATTATGTTCATTCAAAACAAGTTGCTTGTTGCTTGTTTCAACAGCAAGCAAACCCGTTCATATCATTGTTTATTTTCACAAGTGTCTTGGTTTGGGGTTTTTGTGTGTGTCTATTGCAGAGGAGAAAATCATGAAGACTATGATTCTATCATGATGAATCATTTTTAAATATTAAACAACTTAGCACTTGGGTTTTAAATTACTAGTATTTAGCTTTCAACCACTAATATGCATATTCTGTGAGTGATCATTTTAATTTACTTGTGAAATAAGTGTTTAAGTTTGTGTGAGTTTTTAAACTACTAGATTAAATCTGTTTAATTTTTTCCAACAATCTTTAAAGGTTTACAAATACAGATTACAGTAAACATATTTCATATTAAGGGTCTGGCTAGAATTTGTATAGGAAAAAAAAAAAAATAGGCAATATGAAAAAAGAAAAATTAATTCCAAATGCGTGTTATGTTGCTTTTGCAGCATGTTGTCCAAGGACACATTCAGTGATAAAACACAGCCTCCCAGAAACAGATCTAAAAAATAGGAAAAAGCATAAAAAATATGTGAGTTAACATAAGTAGAAAATGCTTTAAGGTAGCTGCTGTTACTACAGAAATTATGAAGAAAAGAATATCACCACTTAATGGTTAACAAATAGGATTTTAAAGACAGCAAATTAATTTACTTTAATAGCAGAAAGTTTTGCCATTTGAAATTATTGAGTTGTCAAAGCAAGACAGTAGAGTCTAATAAACACTATTTGTGCCTTTGAAAATCTTGCCCAGGAATTTCAAAAGTATTTAAGTCTGAGATATACTATTTAATGGAAATAATTGGTTCATTATATACTATCAAATATTTAGCTTCATCAAAGAAGCAGGCATTTAAGATTTAAAGGGATATACAAACCAGCTTTGGCATATGTACTTGTGATGCAAATTTGCAGGAATATTTCAAGGAATATTCTCAAAGTTTTTACTATTCTTCATGACATTGATACCATTCCTTATGTTGTTTACAGAAAAAAATGTTAGCTAATAGGCTTTGTTTAAATGAAACCACGTCTTTATTGATTCATATATAGACTCCTAGATTTACAGTCATAAAAGGAAATAAATTAATTGGCATGGAAAAATTTTCACAACACATGGAATTTTCTTTCAAGATTAAGGCTTGTGAATTTGGTCATTTTAGTCCTTGCTGTGATGGACACTTCCTAACTGATGTTTTGCCTGTAAGACTACACTACTTACACAGTAAGAAAAGTGTAATAATATAATTTCATAAATTTTCATAGAAGTTTGGTATTTTTATCAAGTACATTTCATATATTTTTGATGTGAACAGCCAGAATGACAATGAAAATTGGGAAGGAAAAGAAAATGTCTGCAGAAAAATAGTGATAGAGAAATTGCCATAGTATACTCAAAGTTGTGAGGTGGGGAATCAGACCTTGGATCCAAAAGCATCCTTGAGAAGTGTAGCTGGCCTCTTTGAACTACAGCCTGGGTATCTAGAAACCAGTGACACCAAATCACAGAATTATTCGGATTCGAAGGGCTCATCTAGTTCCAGCCCTCTTGCCATGGAGAAAGACACCTTCCACTAGACCAGATTGCTCAGGGCTCCATCCTGCCTGGCCTTAAACACTTCCAAGATGGGGAATCCAATTTAATACTATGACCTACTCCTGAGGTATGGTGACTGAGGTTCTTTTTACTATAATATAATAATATATTAGAGTGAAATGACACTGAAAGATCAGTGTATATTTTTATATATGTACATTTTAGGACAATTTAGTTCCAATGGAAAGGAGGTCTATAGCCATTTTGGTTATTATCTATGGTGATATGACAATATAAAAGTATGAAAATATCACTCAAGAAAATATATAAAGAAATTAAAGAGAAAGAAATTATAAGAGTACATAATAGAGAGGAAAGATATTACCACCTGTGGGTCCAGTGACAAGACTCAGTTGTTGCATTTGAGATGTCCATTGATGAAAATAATGGTCACCATGTTGATCCGTAGTGGGTGGGGGAAGCTTCTGCTTTCGTCTTATAAATGAACAATTTTGTCTCAACTAATTGAGAATTAGGGAACTCAGCCAAATTTGGTACAAGGATTTATGCATATTTGGAATCATATAAATCAAAGAATATGTATTAACCTTCCCAGTTCTGTCTCAGGTTTATCATTACTTGGTTTAATATTTCAGAGACAAGTGAACTAAATAATCTTAACAAAACAAAAGAAAATGTTATATGGGAAGGGGTTGAGTCTCTCTTCCTCACCAGAAGGACAGCGATTGACTGCAAATGGGACATGGACATGGATAGAATACAAAGGAGGCATTTTATCATCTCTCATGCAAATATATCTGTGAGCATTCCACATGATAAAAGGCTATGAATTAGTGCAAAACCAGGAAACTGGAACATCAGAGTATGATATAAAATGGTATAAAACAGCCTGGAAAACTAAAATTGGACTGAAAGAACAGAAAATATCATCACCTATTTTCTGTTATAAAAAATCAGTAGAAATTAATACATCTTTAAATTATTAATTATTAAAATTAATTACATAATTTTGAAATTAATTTCTGTTGAAAACTAGAAATTTCTATCTATTGACTGCTCAAAGGGGTTGTATCTTATGCACTCGTGTCTATTATATAAAGAGGACTTATTTTATGCAAAAGTTGGAATTAAGACTTAAATTTACTATATAAAGGAAAAAAAAGAGTACATTTTATAACAACATTGTTAGGCCCACGGCTATATCCTAAGAATTTTGTTGTGAGTGTATCTCATTATCTCAAATGAAGATTAAAATGAAATGATATAGAGGAAAACAGCTAGAGAATTTATATGTTTTTTTGTGTGTCTGTGTATAGATATACAATGTACCCTTGATTCTGTGATATGAGTCTTTTGAGATAAACCTAATATTAATAAATTATCAGAGAAACAATAATTCCCAGCAGCATGATTAGCAATTCAATATACAATACTAGCACAGTAGAGATGGAAAGATATGCTTTGAGCCAATGGATAGCAGAAATAGCAGAAAATGTTGATTCAGAAGTCCTAAAGTTATTCAGACTTTAATGTATGAGGCTTGTCATCATACACTTCTGTAGAATTATTATCAGAAAACCATAAAACCCCATGAAGGAAAAGGCTGAATAATAAGAAAGTGAAGGAGACCTCCATAAAAATAAGAGATAAATATATTTACCTAACTGTACAGATGATGGTTTCACTTACAGAAATTAAAGTAGGTCAGATTTAAATTTTTAAATAATTTTTTTCTTATAGGCAAGACAGAATTATTTAAAACATTAATTTATGTTTCAGCAGTTTTTAACAGGATTATTGTGACCTTCTAGGCTAGATGACCATATAGAAAATTTTCAAATTAATGTTTTAAGTTATAACTATTTGCAATAATTAGTAATAAAAAACCCACTTTTTTTTTTTTTTCACTGAAATGGCTGTAGTGTCATTGTTTGCCATGAAATTGATGCTGCACTTTCAGTATTGCCTCTTTCCAATAAAAAAAATTAATATATAAATATATAAATTTAATCAGCTGTGTGCCATTTCTATGAATGGCTAAAGAATGTTAAGGGAATCCAGTCATATATCACTTAAATATATGTTTGAATTCATTTCTGCTCAAAAACAGTCTGTTAGGATGTATATCCTATTCAACATTATGGAATACAGCTACATGGAACACTACTGCATTGTTGGCTCAGGGCGTCTTAAAAAATATTGTTTCTCTGTTTCAGATTCTTAAACACAGAGTGAGGACATGTGTTCACCCCTTGCTAAAGGCTATCGATGGCTAATGGCTAATAGCTCATGACTAATGGCTATCAAGGTGACAGGATTAACTGGAAATGGTGGTGCACCCTTCCCATGATTCCATGAGCACTCTTCCACTTCACCACACAACTCTCTCCCTCTTATCCCTACCTAAATAATATTCCCCCTTTACTGTAATCTTTTGGGATCCTAAGGGATCCTTACTGGGATCCCTTACTGTTGTAGTTAACATATTCCGTAAGTCCAATGTTGTTGTATTTAACCATATTAGATAAGTCCCATATTGCTATATCTATCATATTTCATAAGTCCTGTACCTCTCGTTGTCTTGTGGGTGGCAGATCTTCACAGGATCAAGATCTTCCTTAGTCAGGGCTCCTCCAAGGTTGTGCCTGACTAGCCAGCCCACTCCCCTTTTATCCCAGTTACCTTGACAAACCACAGCTGCAGCCCAATGAAGAACATCACAGCTGCAGCCCATCAAGGATAACTAGGACTAGTCAGGGTAAAGATATTCAAGTACAGGTATATAATATATATAAAGCCTCATCCATTTATAACACATATATTCATGTCCTCCTACACCTTACTAGGTCCTTTGGCTGACATGCTAACACCTCTCATCTCGCTTTAATGAGGATCTCTATCCCGTTTACAGGTGTGACATCTGTTCTGAGAGTGGTTGTTTGATGGTCTCCAACCATTTCACTCTATTTTCTCAGACATACAAATCATCTGATGAAATGTGGTCAACTGTGTTTGGGCAGTCAACATTAGCGAAATAAGAGCTACCAGACAGCAGTTTTCTCACTCTAAGTTAGATATAAGTAATCATGAGGTGAACCATACTCTGAATATCTTTCTATTTTACTGCAAAAAGCCCACAGAAGAGCCCAAACATGACCATCTAATTAAGGAAAAAGGAAAAAAAAGAAAGGAGAAAAGAAAAAACCACCAAAGATTGATTTGTTATTATCATGGCTGTACCAGACCCAGCTCTGATACTGTGCAGATTTATTATGGGGACTTGGGCTGCTGAGCGCGTAGTAAGAAAGCCTTCTTCAAGGTAGGAAAATCACAGGTACAGCTGGTGCTGGGACTGGTGAGAGGGATCATTACTACCTCAAGGATTCATGAAAGAAAATACCAGAAGGCAAGTTGTAAAACCCTGGAAAAACAAAGGGCCGCCAGGAAGGTCCAGCCCAGGACTGATTGGGGATTGCTGGTGTCAGGTCAGGCCTGGCCATCAGCATTCATAACAGTGCTGGAACACACAAATAGGCTTTTCAAAGTACATGTTCGTTTTTACTGGAGGTAAATGACTGATAACAAGAACTAACTAAGAAAATTAATAAAGCAGAAAAAGCTAACCTTTAAAATATTGACAGCATTTTATTTAGAGCAGCTTCTATATTAAAATAAATAATTTTGTAGTCTCACTATCACAAAGCTCTGCATCAGTGTTAGACTGCTTCTCCTAGTTTCACCTAATGAAGAATTTAAATTAAATATATTCTCTTGATCAATTCCACCTCATCTATAGAAATGCCTTAAAAGCCACACTATATGCACTAAATCTTCCATTATTTTTTCACTAAATTTAAATTTGATTTATTTATAAATCTATATTATTTTAGTGGGTTTTTTTAAATTTTCTTTTTCTTGTGTCAATGGCATAAATCACAGTGGTAAATGTGCAAATTTTTCCAAATATCCGTCTATATAGTTGGTCATATTTTTTAATGGACATTTATTAAAAATTAGACTACAGTATTTCTGAATGAACAGCTACATTTCATTTTTTAAAAGTTTAAAAAGTTACAATAGGTTTTAATCTTTTCAGGGAGAATTGTTTAAACAATTAATAAATATAAAACTGACCTCACAACAATGGCATTAAACTTCAAGTTACTAATGCATAATAATTGCTTTCTCAGACATGTTTTCTTAAATAAATCTTTAGCTTTAGTCTATGTATCATATATGAGATTGGAAAAGATACATAATGATTTTTTGATTGATATTACTCATAACTGGGTTTACTTTTTTTTTTTCTGCTTATCACCTAATTTTTCAGAATATTGATCTTCTCTTCTTCTGCATGAATATGTTATCTTTTCCAAACTCTTTTCTCTGTTGCGACCTCTACTAGGCAAAAGGTACTGATTTGTACAATTGCTGTTTTCAACTTCTGCTCCAGCACTTCCACTCTAAATTCAGACAAAACTTCCTTGGGGTTAAAAAGCCATGCAAAGACATACATTATTCATTATTTCTTTAAATGGCAACTTCCTTTAAATTCAAATTTAAGCACCTTAATGCATAGTAGATGGTGACTGAGAATGTTATTCTGTTTATTGAACCAGCTGGTCTTCTTGGTGGTGTTGGTCCTCCAAGAAAGCTTTGAATCCAATTGATTAATATAATTTTCAGGTGGGAATGCCCAGGTACCTCCCCTTGGGGGTGCCAGGGGGAAGGGCAGTTTGACTCAGTCTCTTGCAGCAGACTGGATCAGTTGCATCAGTTTGCATCACCTGCAGTTCTGCAGAACAAGGCCTCAGGAAAAAGTCTGGGGAGAACTTAGGTGGTCTTTGATAGATTATAACACACCTTCATTTGCCTCTCATGTGAATGTCCCATGGATGTGGCCTTCCCAGGGTTGGGGGTTCCATAGCTGGACTGGATTGTGTAAGGGAGGATGGGGCTCAGAGCACCTCTGACCAGAGGTTACACCACACACCTGAAACCTCCTCCTCCCCCCTTGGGGGGGCGAGGCTGTGTAAATGTGCTCTTCCCAAATGAGTCTGGTGGGCCTCACCAACCCCAAACTCAGCCAGAGATGATTCTCAGCACAGCTCTGTGTTTGGCTCTCTTGTTGATGCATCCTTCTCCCTCATCCTTCTTTGTTTCTTCCTAGATCTAAGATGATTGAACAACAGTGTGTTATCTTGAATTCCCTTAGATGGCTTCACTCACAGTCCAAAGTTCCCCTTAGGAGGCATCTTCAGGGAGGGAAGGGCTTCAGTGGCCACAGCTTCTTTAAACAATTTTGCCATAATGACTAAAATTAGTTCATAACAATATTTAAGCTATGAACCATAACATTTTAGTCTCTGACAGATATTTGACATTAACAGACAATGGCCTTGCTGGCCCTGTAAACCCAAGCCAATGTCTCTTACGTTCTTGATATCTAAAGCCAATTAGTAGTCAATAGTCTAAACTGCATTATCACCTTTTTACTTTCCTGCCCTTGGTGCACTAAAAGGGAATATGTTTGAGCTTCTTGTTTAATTTTTTCTTCCCCAGACATATCTAAATTAGAGTTCAGTAGATGAAGTCTAGGGCCTTTATAAACCCTCCCCCCTAAAAAAAAAACCTGGTTTTGCTTGTTAGCAAATTAGAATAATTTAATGAGTTAGAGCTGGACAGATAGACTTAAGATCTCATTAGTCTGAGTGTGTTTTTAAGAAAGCTTCACTATATTAAAATTTTTAAATATAACCAAACACTTTAAAATGTTATATAATATTTAATACTATTATTATTTAATTTATTTATTGTATTTTATACAATATTTAATAAACTATTTTTCATACCTTCATATACCAGCATCTGTGTTCAATTTGTTAACATTTACTAGTATAGATTAATGTAATTTTTGTAATTTTGCTAAGTCATAAATATCTTTTAGTGTGTAATCAACATTTCACAAAGAATGAAATTCACTTCACTGGATTAGATTATTAAGTACATGATTTACTTCAGTTCCAGTAAACTACCAGTGTACATTATTTTAGCCAGAATAAGCTGACAGCAGGAACCCAAAAGTAAAAATTGCATTTTTATTTGTACCCAAAAGTAAAAATTACAATCTTCCTTTTTTATTTTTTATATAATTAGGTAGCTCTGTTTTCCATTTGATCTTCAAAACAGCCTCATGAATGAAGTCATGTTTTGTTATTTCAGAACACCATTCCTAATAAAACATTAACCACCCTCAAAAAAAAATTAAAGAAAACCCCAAACCCCTATGTTTGAAATATTTCTTTGCAGTTCAGAAGCATTTAATGTAGTATTTTTAGTTCTGTTTTTTTAGGTTCCAAGCTTTGTGTCACTCATTGCTGTTCCAAATATTCCCCCACAAATTTATTTTCATCAGATTCTGCCTTACTTTGGCTTTTTTTTTTGTTTTTGTTTTGTTTTGTTTTTTTTTTATTTAAATTTTTCTTTCCTACATTGTTGCCAATGTTGGGAATAAATCAAAACAAAAATCCACTCACAAAATGCATCAAGACACAGCAAGACCTCTATTCAATGTTTACAAAGTAATATCCTAATATTTATTCTGTGTTAAATTTCTTCTCATTCTTCTACCTGTTAATTTTGGTGATGCTCACAAAGAACTTTGAGACAGGAGAAAGTAATGAGTATTAAGATTTGTGTTAGTTAATATATGCTAATATTGCAGAAGACATTAATTTCTACATTTTATAAAATGGAAGGCTGTTATTGTTTTAGATTATTATATTTTTCAAGTTTTAATATAACTTTCATATAGATTGGCTGTTTCTCATTTATCTTGTACAATTTCATATTTCACTTTCCTCAATCAACTGTAATTTGTCTTCAAGGTAATTTTTTATATAATCCCGTGTTCCTTCTTAGTTTTCCCTTTTCTTTTGCTTTTTTTCTTTTTCTTGATTGTTAAAATTCATGATTGTTCAACTTAATATGTACCTTCTATTTTGAATTAGAATGTCAAAACTTGAAAGAACTCTATTCTGCATAGAAGCTACAGCAGATGATCATGTGGTACAGCTCTCCCTGAAGGTATAGTTCCAGTTAAAAACATCTATGAACAAAACTACTTGTTACCTGTATTTTATATTTTATTGAACTGAAGAATAGCTAGTACATTAAAACTATAATCCTGGAAGCCTAAATGATTTCCAGGATTTAATACACATTTTCCTTTAGCTAGACAACTTCTGTAAAGCTGAACTATTGTGAGTCTGTTTCCATTACATATCTGACAGAGTATATTTCATTTTAATGGTAGAAAACTCTCCAGACATAAATAGAAAGTAATATTAAAATTTAATATGGCTTTTACTGGTAAAATCCATCTTAGAATTATTTTTTTTCATTATGATGCATTGTTATTGTTATCACTTTTAACCTTGTTCTTCCAATTCTTTCTGATCTTCTTATCCTTTCTTGAAAAAAGATAGTTTCTCAGTTTGGGGGCAACCTCTGTTATTCACAAATTCACCTTCTGGTTTTTCTCCACACAAGAATTAAGTGTTTTGGGGCATATTTAATAAGGGGCAAAATCAAAAAGAGACAGTGCTGACTCTGTGCCAGTTCAACATATTACTCAGTCATTAGAACATTCTTAAATCTTACTTAAATACTTTGAAAAATGGAACAAATTTTATGACACGTTCCCTGCTTTCTGCTGTGAGTCACATACACTCATTCTTCTTGATGCTGTTACATTTGGTATTTGGTGACCTGAATGTAGAACAGTATTACACCATAGAGGTGAGGTCATTAAGACAATAATTTTTTTTCAATCCTCTTCATACTTGATTCAGTACAGAAATCTAAATTCAATTCCTGTAATTTTTTAAGAGAAAACTGACACCAAGTTCTGATTTAATTTCATACTGTGTGTGTAACCAACAAAATTCAAATTGAGAAAGGTTAATTCATGAGGAATAAAGCATGGATAGGATATATATAGGGTAGTCCACCATTGTTTTCTGTAATAAGGCTTATCCTTAGTGAAATGTTTGAGATTGTTCCTATAATATCTTTGTAGGTAAGCTGGAAAAACACAGGTTAGATAAATGCATTGTGAGGTGGATTAAAAAATGACTCAATGGCCTTTGTCCAGAGGGTTGTGATCAGTGGTAGAGTCCAACTGGAGGCAAGTCATCAATTCTGTACTCTGTGGTCAGTGCTAGGACCAATGCTGTTTCACATCTCATTTATGGCCTGTAGGCTGAGGCAGTGTGCATACTGAGTAAGTTTTTGCAGATCTGAAACTTGGAATAGGAGCTGTTGCACTAGAGGGTTGTGCTGTCATCAGAGCAGAGGATAGTCTGCAGAATTAAACTGAGGAGAATGTCCTGAGGTTCCACTAAATGAAAGGTAAAAATTTGAACCTTGAGAGAAATTACTTCAGGCACTTGCACATGTTAGAGACTGACTGGGGGTGATGTGGATGCCATGGGACAGAGAGAGAAACAGCAAGCGTTTGTCACAGTGGCTTGTGAGAATTTTTAGGGACTTGTAAGGATGTGATAACTTGTTAAGTATAAACAACCTGCAGGTGGTGTTTTTCTACTTCGTGTTTCTGTTCTTCTCAAGGATGGTGTATGAGGAAGGTGTTTTTGTTAAATAACCAATCAAATAGAATGTATCATATCATTCTATAAAAACTGCATGGTTCTCCTGAATAAAGCTTTCTTTTACTCTTTCTGCAATACTGCCTCTTGCCTGTTCCTGTGTCATTCTCAGTGCAAGAGTGACAAGGTGAAGGGCTGGAAAGCAGCTCTGCTGAGGAAGACCTTGGATTCCTGCTCAACCGCAACCTGACAATGGGCCAGTAATGCTCCCTTGTGTCAAAAAAGGCCAATAGAATCCTGAGACATAATAGGCAAAGCATTTCCTGTCAAGGGAAGTGATACCTCACTTCTGCTCAGCACAGGCGAGGTCACAACTGGAGTGCTGTGTCCAGTTTGTGTGCTCCAGAACAAGAAAGATACAGATATACTGGAAAAATCCAGAAGCAGTCCACAAAGATGGTTAAGAGACTGCAACATCATGGAGAGCCTCACCCTGGACACAGGCAGGGTTGGCAGATAGACAGCCCTTTCTGAGATCTGTGGGTGGTGGAACACTTTGTCTGGTTCAATTCAAGATATAAATAAACAAAACATTTTCTACCTAGTAATGGAACCCCTCCAGAGGTCAACATACAACTTCTTCAAGGGACAACTGGCGTTCAGCAACACAAGATAGAGCAGCAACAGATCTGTGATGTCCTTCATTGTGAGATCAACCAGTTACTGAAGCATCTTGCCCACAAAGACTGTGGAACCCCATCCTTGGTGAAATTCAAAAAGGGAGGGTTGGACCAAATGGCATTTCAACCTTAACTATTCTGTGGACTTTCATATCAGGAAAGGCTCAGATACTTGAGATGTAATCATAGCTTTCTAAAGAATTCCCCTCTTTGTTATTAACTAATCGTTTAACATTCTTCATATTCAAGATTTCCATATTCAAAATTCAAAAATGTTAATATTCAAAAGATTTGTTTTGTTTTATTTTGTTTTAAATTCCAAAGATGAGCTTATAGTTGATAAAATAAAACAAAACAAAACCCCAAACAAACAAGTTTGCAAATATCTCTTTTCCACTGAGACATAAACCATACTTTTAGCATCCTAAGAGGAATTCATTACCCTTCCCTTAAAACAGCAGAAATAGATATTTGAAGTAAAACACAAAATTTCCTATTCTTATAAGGTCTTCTAACTATGTAAGTCCCAGCTTCTAGATAATTACATTATTTCTGGTCTTATCCTTTCCTGCATGAAAAAAAAAAATTCAGTCAGATGAAAAGCATTCAAACTTTCTTTATACATTTCTTAGACATCATTATCAATCATTTCCTAGATCTTGCTGCTTCTAAATGTGGTAAAAATACATTTGTCTACAATCATACTTTCCATGCCTAAAAAACAAAACCTAACATTTCAGCTAAAAGTTTAACAGCCTTCTGTTCCACATATGATAGTCTTTAAGATTTACACAATAATTAAATTTTGTGCAATAGGATCACAGTTGGCTTGGTTCACTTTATCATTCATCATATTTTTTGAGCATTTTCTGCAGCTGGTCATTTCTCATTTTCTAGTTGTGATTTTGATATTTCTTGATTGAACACAGAACTTTGCCAATGTCTTTACTGGATTTATTTGATTGATTAGTGATTATTTTCCAATAATAATTATTGATGATTATAGGTTTTAAATAATTCCTCCAATTTAAACAAGATGGTTTAAATTCTAGTTTTGTCTTTAGAAATTGCAACAATTTCCAATTCTGAGTAGCAAATGGATTTTCTTTGCACCCTTTTTATTATATTATTTAAATAATTCAAGCAATTATTTAATTGAATTTGCTAGATGTACTGTACTCCACATGAAATGATGTTCTTGTTTTCCTGAGACACAGTTAAGTCCTTTTCAAAGTACACACTTTAAATGAGCTGTACAATCATCTTAGTGCTGTGCCACCTAATTTTCTAAGTCTAATTATGAAGATGCCATGAAAACCAAAATGTCAATGAAATGAAGTAAGTTATATTTTTCCTTTTCCTCTTAACAACTAAACCAGAAATTTTGTTGAAGCAAGACTTAAAATCATTTGGCTTGATTTGTTCTTGACAAATACATCAGTATAAGTATTACTATAACACTAAACCAGCCCAAACTTGTCTCAGGATCTTAAAGTGCAAAGAGCCTTGTAAGCAGGAAACAGATGCATGATCTCTGCTTTACGGTATTTATGAGTTAAATATAGTACAAAAAATAACAGATGCACTTAGACAGACCTGAGAATACTCAGAAGCAATAAGACAATATTGGTCAGTGAGAAAAAGAATGATCTGTGTGCAATAGCAGTCTAAACATTTTTTTTTCTGGCTATGAATATATATTCATTTTAGTAATACATATTCTTCCTTTTATTCCAAAATATCTGCATGTATTTTTTAGTATTTTTTTAACTTAAACATATTTCCAGATCCTCGCAGCCCAAAAAGCTGCTGCCAAAATTATTTTTCTGTTCTGTCATTCTGCCCACCTCCCTCCCCATACCACTTGAAACATGTCAGTAATTTCCCATTATGCTACAAGTCAAACTCATGTCAGTTACATGGTTAGCTTACTCCACATTTCTTAGCACCTTGTCTTTACTTCCCACAATGCTAGTCAAAGGATGGAAGCCTTTTTTGTATCTCTACATTTCTATAACAAATGTTACTTGACAGGATCTAGATTTCTAAATATATATGGGGAAAAACATTAAAAATTCAACTATTTGTCATCAGAAGAATTACCCAAATTGTCTAATTTTTTCATGTATTTAGTGAAAAAGGGCTGTAGCTCCTTTTTGCCTCCAAAGAATATTATTTACACTGGTGTATTTCCTCTGTTTCTCTGAAGTTCTGCTCACCAGTATGGGGAGAATTTTGAATGACTGAAATTATTTTCTAGTGATTGACTATAAATATCTTTTGTGGTTTAACCCTAACAGAAAGCTAGGCACCACAAAGCACCTCATTTATTTCCCCTGGTGGGATGAAGGAGAGAATTGGAAGAGTAAAAGTGAGAAAGGAAGAGGCTCAAGGTAAAGACAGCTTAATAGGTGATGCACAAGCTGCACACATATGGAAAGCAAAGCAAAGAATTCATTCACTGCTTCTCAGGCAGGCAGGTAGATGTTCAGCTATCTCCAGGAAACCTTATTGCTCCAAGCATCTCCTTCTTCCTTCTTCTTTCATCAGATTTTATTGCTCAGCATGATGTCATGTGGTGTGGAATATCCCTTTGGGGTTATCTGTCCCATCTGCATCCTCTCCCAGGTTCTCATGCACTGCCAGTCTCCTTGCTGGTGGGTGTTGTGAGAAGTAAAGTGGCTTTGAAACTGAGCATTGCTTAGCAATAAATAAAGTATGAATGTGTCATCAATACTGTTTTGATCACCAATCCAAAGCATGGCAACGTACAAGCTTCTATGAAGAAAATTAACTCTATTCCAGCCAAAACAAGCAGAACACTATCTTATCTGTTAATCTTCAATCTGTGTGTAGAAGTTAAAGTCATAGTATTTCTTGTCTCTTCCTTCCCAGTTTTTCATATAATTCTTACTTTCCCTAAAGGATAAATTGCACTTTAAAACCTTATGGATTATGCATTCTTTCCTAATATGAATGGTTCTAATCCTTGTCTCCAGAATCCTGAGCAAGGCATCTAGTCTCTTGGCTCATATAAGACCAGAATCCAATTTCATATGGATTTGAATGAGCAAATAGTCTAAATTGTTCCTATTATTCACATTCTTTATGGACTTCTTCTTTTTCATAATTAAGATCATTGAATAATTTACACATGAAATCCTGAATGTAAAGAATGTAAAGACGCACTTTACAGGTGGATTTGGAGACTGTGTTTTTTCTTTCTGCTCATCAGACAATTATGAAAAAGACAAGGAAGGAAAGAACATGGGGTGCAATGGAAGCAAATGGAAATTATTTTATCTTCCTAAAGAATAGTAGAACTGGGAAAGACTTCTGAAATTTTATAATTTTTACTCCCATGTCCAGCTTTAGACTAAAGATTTCTATGTCTGTTCTTTATTAATTGGATTGTGTCCAGAGAAGGGTCATGAAAATGATCAGAGGACTGGAACACCTCTCCTATAAAGAGAGAGTTGGCAATGCTCACTCTGGAGAAGCAAAGGCTTAGAGGGAACCTTCTAGTGACTTCCCAGCACTTAAAAGGAGCTTCAAGAAAGACAGAGGTCTATTTTCACAAGACCTTGAAATGATAGGACAAAGGGTAATGGTTTTAAATTTGAAGAGGGTAATCTCAAATTAGGTGTTCACAAGAGGTTTTTTACTGTGAGAGTGGTGAGGCACTGGAACATGTTGCCCAGAGAAGTTGTGAATGCCCCATCTCTGTAAGCATTCAAAGCCAGGTTGGATGGGACTCTTAGCAATCTGGTCTAGGCAAAAGTGTCTCTGACCATGGGTATTACATACCTGCTTTAATTACAATAATTATTTGCTCAGATTGACTCTTAAGAACAGTGTCATGAGTAACACCATTTTCTGCACGTTGCAGTGATGATTGGTTTGATTTTAGGAGGGTTTGACAACTTTCCTAAAACAAACAAAACCAAAGAAAAATGTATTAATTATAATAATTATGAAACGATAAAATATTTTGCTAAGCTATGTCTAAAATGTCAAATAGAAGATGGTCTAGAAGCAAAACTCTGGCCCTGAGTCTGGCTCTGTATGGCTTGCATCCATTCTGTTAAGATCTACCTCTAAAGCAGATTCATTCTGGAGAGTTAGTTGGTGATTTCCTGAAGCCAGGCAAGGACTGAGATAATTGTGGATAAGTAGGTGCCTGAGTTCCTGAACTCACCCTTTGAATCTCTGCTTATGAGCAGAACTGAGGCATCATTTTATGCAGTAAAAATATGAATAATAGGAGTATTAATCTGGAAAAAGTTCTACTAATAATGTAGTCAACTCCTTTTTTCCACAGAAGGATTTTAAGTATAAGAAAACTGAAAAAAAACAACTTCTTATCCATGAAAGCTTGAGATTTTTGGGGTGTTTTGAAGGAAGGATCTCTGAAGAGTATTTCTGTTACTTTTTCCTGAACACACTTTACTGATCTTTCCAGTGCCCTTGGTATCCCTTTGGCAAACACACTATGAGGAACTATTTCAGGATGGGGACTATAGGTATCACACTTCTTTGTGTTGTTAACTCCATATATATGTTTAAACATCAGAGACAGATGGTTATTTCACAACACTGTAAGTTAGAAGTATGTGGAAGGTTACACCTTTTCATTTTGTTTCACATCGAGGGATCCTTGCCTTCTTCATTTCCTTTCCATATTTCAGTTTTAGATACACCAAAGTCCCATGTCCTGCTCAAAACAGTTCAGGACTTCATTCAGTGGGATCTTTAAAATGTAGAAGATTTATTTATATTTTTTAGGCAAGTGTATATTTCATGGGCAATTTTTGAAGCTTCTTGTAGTGCACTGATGTGCAAAGATTGCTGTGACTATATTTCATTTTCTACATCAATATATGATTTTGTCCTTCTTTTCAGGAGCATGTTTTCACTAGGTTAAAAGCAGTGTGAGGAAATTGAACTGGTATTTATAGTGATATGAGCAAAAGACTCCTAAATGTTATTAAAACCTATCAAAAAAGCAAAGGAAATACCACCTCTCCTCTGGACATCAAAGTCTATCAAATTGACCTCTATGTGTTTCTAATCCTGGGGTGTGATAAATGTCATTGAACCTATGACTACATTGTGGCTGTAAGGAATTGCATAAAATAAATGTTGTGATGGCCTGCCACATCCAGAATGCATCCATCTTACTCAGGTAATAAATACCAGAAACATCTAATTTAAATGCTTTGGAATCTACAGTATTAAAGAAGGTAGGGTGATTTTTTCCCCCCCTTTTTAACTTGAATGAGATTTAATGGATATGCTAGGGTATGTAGATTCCTACACATGATTATTCTAATTTTTAAGTATGAAAATATTTAAATATCTTTGTTAGGAACTTTTTTCCTTGCTAGAGTTGCAGTATCTGAAAATGTCCCAGTCTAAAACAGACTGATCTTTCCTATAAAATGTTCCATATGAAAATATTATTTTCTGCCTAGTCTGCTTCAGGTCAGTTCATGTCCTTAAGCTGTGCATGGGATCATTAAAATAGTATGATTAAGGCTTTGTTCCACTTGGAATGTAGCTCAATGTGATTAATATAAATAATCCTTGTTGGAGGAAGGAAATGAGTTGCATTAAGGTTCTCAGTCCTTCGACAAGGACATGGCCAGCAAAATGCAATAGATGAACCCATCTAGTCTTCTTCTTAGTTAAGATGGTGTGGTGATGGTGCTAGTCGATCCTTTCCATAAAATTTCAGCAGAATCATTTAGACACATAGGATTATTTATTTTCAGACTAGCAAGTAGGAGTTTCAAATCCATGGTGGTTTTCCGATTAAAACCTGTTTCACAAAAGTATTTTCTTTCTAGGTTCACTCTTCATAATTCACTTTTAAATTTTAATACAGTTTGTGTAAGACTATGTTTAATGGGAGCTGGAGAAGAACAATGAAAATAGCAATGATAACCTAAATATTGTGCTTTTGTGAGAAAAGAGCCTGAATTTCAGTCTCTGCATATTTTATTTAATGGTTGTAGATCCTGCTTACCACTGGTAGCTAAATTTGCTGAAGCCTTAGGTGGCAAACTTTCACCTAGATATGATATTGTGTACCTAGTTAAGTAGAAGGCAACACTTGAGCTGGCTCAAGTCAGAAGTTAAGGAAGCTACAATCATCAGCAGAAGCTAAAACATTTAAGAGATAAGAAAATAAACACCCCACTAAGAGATGATGAAAGGACGCAATGAAGAGAGGAAGGACCCCTGACTCCAATATTACTATTGATCCAAATTCTTGTGTGATGGATGAAGAACTTCAATTTAGGGTATAATTGCTGGTGTCTTTCTTTGTTTAAGGTCCCTATGGAGGCACACAGCTCAAGCTGTAATGCTACTAATAAATTTTTTAAAGTATATTTATAGAGGAATATATCTTTCAGCTCAATGATTCAGTGGAAACCTAGAATAGTTTAAAGATTCACACCAGCTGTGGTTGCTCTCATTGTAACTTCCATATTATAATGCTGCTCTAATGTAAGACAAAAATACTTCAGTCCCAGAACTGGGGTATCTGACTCATTCCCTTCTTCTTTCCTATTTCAGCTGAGTTTTTATTCTCCTAGTTTATTTTTTTTTCTCTTCCTCTCCACCCCCTCCACCTCAGCCTTTTTGTTTCCCTAGCTATACACATGCACACCTCAAAACTGGGCAAGAAGCAAATGCACATTACTCTGAAATACTGGGTTCCTGACCCTGTGTTAGGGTCTTAAATTAAACTTAAATTTAACCATGTGAACAGACAGGTAAATCTTTAAATTTTGCAAGATTTAGTCCTATTCTTTGGAGATTGTGATGTGCAGTGAGTTTTGTAGAATAATATGTATAAAAAAAGTCTTAACTCATTCTAAATTAATGTATTTTTCTAAAAGTAAATATGAGAATTTTAAAAAAAGAAAGAATGTGGATGAGAATTTCAAGAATGAGTACTGAACTAAAATCTAAATACTGAGACACTGAAAAACCAATGATACGAAACACTTTATGCAAAAAAACTAGTCATTCTTATCATAATGACCACAGGACTAAATTTGAAAAAAAAGAACTCTACTAACACAGAAAAAGAATTTGCTAGAACCGAACACATGAATGTAGTATCATCTTGCTGTTTGTGCAAGACTTTTTCAAACATTTATATAGTCCATTTGTTATGAATCCACTGACTTGAATTAATGTAGTTGCAACCTGTAATTTATAGACTTTATAGATTCCCAGAATTTAATGGGAACAGGGCAATCGAACATAAAGGCAAACCTCCAATAAACCACTGAGTTTCAGCAATTTATGTTATTAAAGTGACTATGCAAAAAGTTTGCAAAGTAGAATATTACTAATTATTTCAAATGCATCTTAGGGAATGATGATGTAGTTCAAATATCCTCTAAATATTTGAAAAGTTAAGAAGAATGTTGTATAATTAACATGGAGTAGTAAATGCTGTAATTACAAGGGAAATCCTCAGCAGTCTTACTGACAGCCAGGTAGATTTTCTTTGCCTGTGTTATACAACTTCTATTTCTCTATTTCTTTGATATCACCGATCTGAGTTTGGTCATAGATTGATATTTTTACTTCTTATCAGTTGAATGGGTCTGCGTAAATTTAGGTGAAAATTGATTAGGTTGAGAAAATCCTACAATGCATGCTGATTGCAGTTACTTTTTAATAATTTTTCTAATACATTTTCAAACACTTGTAAAGTTTGAATTACAAAAATTCACAGAAAGTTATTGACCTTTTGCATCTTAATATAAGAAATGTTCTATTGACAGAATAATATGAACATATATTGCAAACTGCATCCTGCAGTACACCAAATGCAGTATAACAAGCTGGTCGAAAGAGGAGGGCAACAAACCATGAGAGGGCTGTAAGAAATGTCCCACGAGGAATGTTTGAGGGTTCTGTGTTTTTCTAATTTGGAGAAAAGGAGGCTGACACATGACCTTTTTGCTCTGTACCGTTTCCTGAGGAGGGGAAGTGGAGGGGAGGTATTTTTCTCTTCTCCCTATGATCCGATTGTAAGGACAGTTCAAAGCTGGATCAGGGGAGAGTTCGACTAGATGTTTGGAAACATTTCTTTACTGAGGGGGTAATCAAATCCTGAAACAGGCTTTCTAGAGAGGTGGCTGCTACCCCAAGACTGTCAGTGTTAAACAGGTATTTGGACAATGCCCATAACAACATTATTTAACTTTTTGTCAGTCCTGAAGTCTTCAGGAAGCTGAAGATGATCACTGCAGGTCTCTTCCAACTGAAATAATTCTCTCCTCTCCTCCTCTCTTCTCTTGTCATCCTTTTTAGATTCCACCCACTGATTTCAGACCATTTCTTCATATTACTAAGATAATTTTGAATTTAAAAACTACACTTCAGAGAGCTTGCACTCTTTCATGTCATTTGGAAATTTTTAAGTGCACTCTCCAGTTCTACCAAAACTACAGCTGAAAATACTGAACAAAACAAATTCCTGCATAGTTCCCTGTGACTCCCCACTAGAAAGACAGTCTGGGAACCTAAATGTAAAGTTATTTTCTTGATTATACATGCACCTTCTTGGTTATTATACCTTCTTCATGAGTATTTTCTTATAAAAATGTCATTTAAACTAAGGTTCCACTAGTCAAAGTGAATCCGTTTTTTCTTTTATGAACTGCCGGGTTTTCTATGAAAAGACTAAATTAAATTAGTTTGACACAGTCAATTCTTGACAAATCCCTACTTGATGAATCCTGACAACTCTATCTTTATCCTCTCTGTATATTTTTACCAAATTTAGATATTTAACTGAATAGTCATAGGCTTTTTCTCATTTTCTGCAGTGTTGAAGCTAAAGAGACTTGTTATTAATTGTTTACTGAGTCCTTTATTTCTCACTTTTATTTATAGATCTAATACAACTCCTAAACCTATTACAAGAGAAAAGCTGAGCGATCATCACTGGTAGTTAAAACAGTATTTTAAGTTAGGTTTTTACATGCCACAGCTCCACCAAGTCGTCTTACAGTCTAATTTAAGTAGTAATTTCTTCTTCTTCTTACCTTATTTTGGTCTATGCTACTATCCTACTAGCCAGTCACAACTCAACCCTTACATTCTAGAGATCAGAACATCATAACTGATTCACTGATCTTTTCTCTATCACCTATTTTTAAATGTAATCCACAGTTAATTAAGATATTTGGAGTTTATTTTATCTTCTTCTCTACTTACATTCTATTTATCTTATTCTACATAAATTATAGCTCATCTTTCAAACCCTGAGCTTCTTATGTGCTTTTATGATACATTAAATTTCTTTATTTTGTACAGCCCTATTTTTATTTTTCTATGACTACATTTTATATTCAGACCCTTTCAAGAATTTGCAGCATAAAAGTTTCTTACCACAGTTCCTAACTTGTTTTATCACTAACAAAGATCTGCTGCATTCTCTTTTGAGTCATCTTTAGATTTTATTTGATTTGGGTGTAAGCCAAGAAACAAGTTATTGATATGATGCAGAAAGAATTACAATTACTGAATAATTGTTCTGCATCTCTATGACCTTGGTTGCTCTTGATAATAATCAGTCAAAGCAATGAAGTGTTCAGAGAAAGAAAGAATAAGAGACTTACCATAAAGGATGACAATAACAATTCAGAAACCATGAGGAGGCTGTCATGTTAAAAAATTAAATTTATATTTATTCAGTGGTATGTTTTTAATCATTACATATATTGAGAATGATTTCTCCAGTAACCTTTTAAAAGTATTGGAGTGGGAACTTCACATCATTCAGGTATTTTTTATTCTACCCTTAAGACCTCATGAGAAACAAAGGTAGTTCATATAAATATTTTTTATGTTCTCTGACATACCCTTATATGTCTATCCATTTACTGATATTTCTACAGGGTGAAGTGTGTTCTAGCACAAATTTTAAGGGCATACCATGTTGTGTAGTGGCAGCTTTATTGGTTTTGGCTTGTGTTTCCAAGTTAGAAAATGGTTGCTGAGATATATTTTCATGTTTTCTATTGTTCTGAATAGTATAGATGTATTATGACTTAAATTATTAACCACATCTATGCTTTTTAGTTATTTTTGGACTTTAAATTCAGGAGATTTTTATCATCTCTTTGCAACATGGCATTCAACTCTCAAAGGCAGGGAACCATCTTAAAAATATCCAACTTTGAATATATGTCTAAAATGGACAAATATATATATATGTCAACTGAATATGTCTCCAGACTAGTCCTAGTTATCATGGTGCTGATCTTCATTGGGCTGCAGCACCAGTGATAATAAAAAAGGGCAGAACCTTGAAGGAGCTCTGACTAAGGAAGATCTTGTTCCTGTGCTGTCTGAACTCAAGAAAAATGAGAGGTATTTGGATTATCTATAGATTAAATATGCTGAATTAAGTTTCTACTCATTTGTTGCTAGATCTGAAGCTGAATAAGTTTCATATTTTTATATTTTTTGATTTATAACACCATTTTCTGGGACTCTAATACCATGAATGAATAAGATAATAGGTTGGCATAGCGACATTTCTATTTTCTACATAATTAAATGAACCATAACAGTCTAGTGATGTTCTAATTTTGTTTGGCTTTGAAATTTGCAGTACAAAATAGATTCCTCTGTTCAATCTTCTACATGTGTGAGCAATTTCTAGAAGAAGTACTTTTCATCTCTTTCTCTTACATTCTCTCATCTCAGAAATATGTTTAAACTTTCTAGGTAATAAAATATTTTTTACACAAACTTGGTAGAATGCCTAGATTTTATGAAGGTCCTATGTGTTTACTTGTGTATGACAAAGGAATAAAAATTCTTAAAAAGTCTTATATTCAATTAGATGGACTTTTATACATTATAAATATCTTCTATATATCATTTTTCTCCCCTGATTTGAGAGCAAAACAAACCAAACACAAACCCCTATTTTATTTTTTTTACTTCCAGTTACAATTACTTCTAAATAATTTGGAATTACACAAAAATTGTAAATAGGTGGAAAGAAAAATCATTGATCATTGTATTAGATGTTTCAATAAGAAAAATACTGAACTTAGTGTAATAAGCCATTTCACATGGAGAAAGCAATTAAAGCAAATGGAAAAGATCTTTGACTTCCTAACAACCAAAAACTTACTTTTAGCAAGTGCTCTTCAACTATAATAGTTTCAATTTGTCTTAAAACCAGAAAAAATCAGAACTGGTTTTATTTTTGAGCATTTAGCAAAATAATAAATCCAGAACAAAAACATTTTCCTGAGAAAAAATAAATTGTAAAATAGAAAAAAAATAGTGTTCATTTCAAATTTGACTTGAGTTAGAACAAGTTTGGAAATAAAGTAGTTTCCTCTGATTTAAACATTAGGATAAGGCATTTGTACTTTTTTTTTTTCATTTGAGACTTATTCACAGATGAGTAGCTTAACTGTGCTAATAAAAACCAATGCTGGAACACAGAGTTCAACTCTGTGGAAAAAGAACAATGCAATTATCACATACAATCAAAAATATGAAAAACCACATTCTTAAAAAATTCTTCATAAATATAAACTATATTTTATATAATGTTGAAATCAAATTTCTTATTCAATTAATTAAATATATATTGTATAACTTTGATTTGGTTTTAAATTGATCACTATAAACATATGCAGCATATATTTTTCCTTGAGTATGTAAAAATCACCTTTTGTAAAGGAATTGAGGCATTCATATTCATCTTAAAACTAAATTTTAATTTAAAAATATATAAATATTTATATGGTTTGTCTAAGTCCCATCTTCCTGTCTCACCCAAATCAGTATGTATATTCCCTTCAGAAAAAATTGCTCCAAAGTAACTCAATTAAGATTTCACCAAAAAAAAAAAAAAACCACAGAATTAAAAATTTTGAATTAATGAACAAGGGTATTAATTTTAAGTAACATTTTTTTTTGTCACTTTTGACTGTGTTATTTTTCATTTGTCCCTTTCAATTAAAACAACTATCTACAGTAATATTAATATTATTATTATTATGATGTGCATATTTCTTTTAGGCTGTGAAATAATGGGGGCAATATCAAAGCTACAAGGACTCCTCCAGTATGTGAAACATTTTAAGGATAGTACTAAATTAATGAGTTTCTATGGAAACAGTTGCTGGTTTATAGTACATAACAGACTATGTATTTACATAAACACCAGAAAGGAACATAAAATAGTATGAACTTGGCAGATTCAGAAAGGATACTCCTGACAAAAAGATGCTGGATATGCCTTTCATATCAGAAAGATTCTAATTCACAGTCATGGTTAGATGAGTTGGTAGACAAAGAAGGCTGAAAGAACAATTGAAGATATGGAGCAATTCAAGCTTAGAGATTTGTAGCGAACGCTGTAAGGTTAATATTTCACAAAATGGAAGTACCTGTTCAGTTCCTTTTCAAACTAGGGAAAGGAATTCTCATATTAATTCATCAGATGTCACATGGAAAATGGCAGTTCGGTGTCCAATAATTATAATACTGGCAGTTAGAAAAGCATAGAAAATGTGAAATTTCTTACCTAAATGTGTTATTTTGCTCATTTACACCTATCTTTCCCTTTAGAACCATTCCATATTTCTATAGAGTTTCATGTTTATTTGAAAAGTGGAGACCAAGGTTCCAGGTTCTTCCACTGAGGTGAAACCCCAGAAATAGTTTTCAGGAATATCCCTTCAGAACATAGGAGTTGTTGGTCTGAAACATCAAACTCAGATAGATTTACTAATTAGGAGTTATTCTCCTTGAGTAAATAGTTTAAACATTAAACTATTGAGAAAATGTATACTACCATTCATTCCACTTCATGCTAAGGAAAATCCCTATACCTGCTGGAAAATTCCTGCTCAATTTTTTATTTATTATTCAATGATGTCAGCATGACTGGATGTGCATACTGCGTTGAGTCTCTCAGGGAGTGTAGATGAGATGGGTACCTTTCTGATTAAACAGTCTGAGATTCACAGTCAAGTCTCCTGAGCCGGTAGTGTTTTTCAACTTAAGTCGCAGCCAAACCATGTGCAAAGTACATTTCTGCCCCCCAAAAAATATTTACTGACAAAAAATCTCATAGACTGTTTCAATCTTTAAAAATTCCTCATAAGTACTCATTCTAAACATTGTTTTCCCTGTAGATGAAAAAAGACTTTATGTACATGAAATGTAATTTGTCCGTATGGTCACAGGTATTTTAACAAAACAATTCATGCCACACACAGAATAATCAGTTTATCTAACCTGAAATCTATTCAAAATTATTAGAGTAAAATGTTTTTAGTATTTTATAATTTTCTGGTTTAGTTGTCTTTTTGTTGCCATGCAGTTATGCTTGCTAATTCCATAGCAATTTTATTAGCTAAATACAAATACTTGACATAGGGTATTTTGAATTTCTGCCCTGAATCCTGTTGTGTTACAAATAATTTTCTTAAAACCCTTTTCTTCTTCTGAGTTTTTTTCTCAATTTCAAACTGAACTGAATTATACATCACTTAAAATATGGCATTTCTTTTATGTTTCTCTGAAGCTGTATCCTTCCAGTATCTCAGTTTAGTTATCTTCATGCAATATGTATAAATAAATAACAATGCTGGGCCAACCCCCAGAAATATACATTGACAAAAACAGACTATCAGCTCTTCTTGACCACATCTCATTATTTTCCAACTAGCCCTGGGAATTACTGTGGTATTCACTGCAGATTTTCCTACTGGTTTTATGCTAACAAGTTTTATTTTCAGGTCAGACGATGACATCATTAGGCAGTTATTTCTCAAGCAGATCTCTTATACCACTCAAAAATTGTATAATAATTTCACATGTCATAGGAATATTAGGAGATATTAATAACTTAAAAAAATTTAAATGGGAGACTAAAATGATAATGAAAAAATTTGAAATATAAATACACAGGCCATTGTTAAAGCACATAAACATTTTACTGATTCATATTCATTTGAACCTGGATCCAATACCTGTGATTCCATTCCCAGACTAACATTACAAAAGTTCAGGTAAAGGGAACTTCCTCTTTAACCCACTCGTTTCCTTCTCCTACCCTTAGCACTGGTGCAGCTACTTCATCAACTAGATCTGTAAATACATGGTTTCTGAGAATTTACTATTTTATTTTATTTTATTGTTTAGTTTAGATAAGTTTTGTTAACTTGTTATTGCATTAATTTTTGAAACAAATTCCCCAGCTCCCAGAAAAAGTAAGGTAGAACAAGGGCAGATTGAAGAGCAGTTGTCAGTTATGCCCTATTAAGAAAAACAGGCAACCTCAGCATAATTCAAGAACATTTATTTTTACAGAAGAATCTTGGCCTCATTAGCCTTAGAAACCAAGGAGTAATTATTTGTAATTGCTTCACGGATCAATCCCGCCTTCACGTTCTAGCAAGTAGAACATTGAGCAATTAAATGAAGCATAAGCCTTACTTCATGCTTTAGCTGTATGAATTTTTTTCTAGAAGATCAGGATACAACACTTCAAACTACATGAAAAGAGAATTTTCTAGAAACAAATATATATAATAGTCAGAGACAAGAGATTAAATAGGAGGAAAAATTTTTCAGCAGAGGTAGCAAGCATAGCTTTAACTTTTAAGGTTTTCTTAAAAAAAACTTAAATCACAAACAGTGATTCAGACATTTCTCTTCCCCTTACCATTTTTCTTTTATTTAGATAAGGAAGTGCTACTCAAGCATTCAGAGTTTTAGTCTCTGTGTTTATTTTTCTCCAACTCACTTTTCAAAATGAAGAAAAGGTAGAGAAACCTGACATTTTCATATGAAAGTGGATTTGTTTTTGTAATATTGCAAAAATCAAAAATGAAGTACCATGAATTCAAAATTCCTCAGATGAATAGGGCTAGAGTAGCCTCAAGCTCATTAGTCATTAGAAACCCTAATTCTGTGTGTACTCTCCTACAAATATTAATTTTCCTGGGCAAATAATTAGGTTGACTCATCCCTAATGTTCATTGTAATTCAATATGAATAGACTATTTGTGTAATATACCAAATTCTATCAGCCTTCAGGACCCATCATCCTTTAAAGATGGCCTTCTTCATTTCTCTAAATCACGATGATGCATTCCTTCTTTTTATGTCTTTACCTCATAACTTACATTCCACAGTCATTCCCAAATATTTCACAATCCCTCTCACTCCCTATACTTCCTACAGAATTTTCTTATATGCTGGGGTGCTCCTCTTCAAAGGATGAAAATTTTACACCTGTTTCATGGAGGAAAACTTCACCTTTTCATATTGCAACAGTTTTCATCAATTGCTGGTCTCTGGTTCAGACACAGGTACATTTCCTTCTGGCTGCAAACATAGGACAGAGGCTAAAACAAAAATCTGAATACTTTTAAAGTTGTATAATTGCTGAATGTAGGAAAAATCTTAAAAGCTGGAACTGAGAGTCTTATTCAGAAACTGTCATTTATCGTATTGAACAGAAGCTGCAAATATCTATAGCTGATCTAATAGCTATATATTTAGCTTGCATTCAATGTCCCCATGTTTTAAATACATCATAGGAATACAATTATAAATATATAGAACACATTGCAAAATATATAACAACTAGGCACAGCAAGATGCATAATTTTTATATAAAGGAAGATCACCCAAATTATTTTAGGCTTGCAGTCCAAATTTCTTAAATTTCTCTTTCCTACTGTTTTCTGGTACTTGCCATTTTGCTTTTGTTATTAAATTGTCATCCATGTTGAAATCATTTATGAACTTATTCTGAGATGGTTTTGGTGCCTGACCCTTCAAACTGTTTGTTGTTTGTTTTCTTGTTTATCTAAAGTCTGGTAGTAGTAGTCAAGTAAATAAACCCTTTATTTAAACAAAATTTAGAAACTAAAGTTTTACTTTCACATCTTCCTGACAAAAATATAATTGCTTAGGAATAACAATCATACATAGTTTCTCTACATGTAAGATGAAAAGAGCATTAAAGTTGAGAAATCAACTGCTGAATTATTTAATTGCCTATATTAAAAAATGGCTATATTATTTCCCAGGTAATTTAATATGGTTTCACTTTAAAATTATTTCTTTCTCAGTCTTTATAACAGTGCTGCTATGGTACTGCTCCACTGCACTGTCAACACAATACTTCTAGGTGTTTTGTGAGCACTTTCTTCACAAGAAAATTGATGTAGAACTTTAAGAATATGAAAATCATTTGAGATCTGATTCCCACCTTCGCAGTACCTACACTGTGCCTACACAATAATTTGCTTTAAACACAAAGGGATTCCATCACTGACTATTCTCGCATGTATGTCCTCCTCAGACAATCATCCAATGTGCCCAAGTACTTGGGCTGTAAGGCAAGGTTAGTGTTGCTTTTAGTATTTTGAAAGAAGATTGTAATCCAGTGACGAGATTTGTTTTGGAATAAGATACTGACAATTAGGCGCCCTTACTTGTATTGCATGCATTTACATGAATTTACATGCACATTCAGTCTATAAATTCTAATTGTAGTCACAGTTATTGGATGAGAAAAATAATTTCATCTAAAAGTTTAAGGCTTTACTCTGTTTCTTCTACATAGGATGAAGTTTGAGATACCCTTTGGCAACTTACAGTCAGCTGAGGCTTCAGAAGCATGGTGATTTTCTAAAGCATAATTACCAGCTCAAGAGAGATTTCTCAGATACTCCAGGGCAGCTCAAAATGTCAATACCTACTCAGGAAGTTTAATTCTTCCCCAATAGCTATAAGTCTGATCAGTCATAAATATTTTCTACTACATAGATCCTCAGCCAAACCTCACAGTAGGTTGCACAATTTTCAATCCTCATTTCAGAGTAGTGACAGAGACATACAAAATAATTCTGTGTTTCCTATGTATTAATAACCTACTTCATGTAATAGATTATAGGGAATCCTTGATTCTCAATACTTTCAAGCCACTGAGGAAATTCTTTTGGGGATCTGTACAACATTTGCAAATTCTGTTTCACAGAATAGTGTCTTTATTTTAAGGAATTCATGTTAATGTTTTAGATAACTATTAAAGCATTCCTCCTAAATTAACTGGTTTATATTGTTGATGGAAAAGAAACAAATCCTCTTGCTTATGGGAGCCAGTAGGCTTCTGCTTACTTAGTATTAATCTATGTATATGGAACTTCCTAGTGAGTCCATTATTATATATATATATACATATATATATACATATATATATATTTCTCTGCACATGCAAGAATCTATGTACTACCTTTGGAAGGATTAATTTTAAAAAGCACACAAGGATCACTAAGGAACTTCATTTTACTTGAATATCACTCTGATGCTTCACAAAGCTTAAAGCTGTACTTAATCCTTTCTAATGTTGATATTTTCATACAAAGTTAAACTCCTGGCCCTGCACAGGGCAGCCCGAGTCACACCACATGCCTGAGAGCATTGTCCAAATGTATCTTGAACCCAGACAGGCGGTGATGTGGCCACTGTCCTGAGGAACCTGTTCCAGTACTTAACCACCCTCTGGGTGAAGCACCTTTTCCTGGTATCCAACCTAACCCTTTCCTTACTCAGTCCCACGTTTTTTCCTTGATTCCTGACACTAGTCATGAGATTAGAGAGACCTTTACCTTCCTGTCTACTTCTCCTCGTGAGGATTTTGACCCCAAAGGGGTCTCCCCTCAGTGGCTTCTCTAGACTGAACAATCCAAGTGACTTCAGCCACTCCTCATAAAGCTTCTCTCTAGACCTTTCACCATGCTCTTGGCCCTCCTCTGGACACTCTCTAATACCTTAATGTCTTTTCTGCATTGTGGCACCCAATACTGCACACAGCACATTCACATCTGATGGAGAGTCCTATACACCAAGAAGGAATTGCCCTGTATTGAGGTAGAGTAATTTTTAACACCTTCCTTCTTTCATAGAATCACACACACTGTTTCCTGTGATCTGTTTGGATTAATTGAAGATGATTGCTTCTACAAGCGTTTCTTGGTATGATTGATTATCACAAAATGTGCTAATCTTGGATCACTGTGCTATCTTCCAGAATGAAATGCATTTCCTGAAGAGCAATAGTTTCTTGTCTGCTGTAAATTTCAATTAGTGATGGAAGGCATGGCAACCACAAATCATTTTACAGAGGCACATTACCACAATGTCTTGAGGTGAGTTATTGCTCTAACATGAGGTAAATGCTTGTGTCACTTCACTGTAAATTGGCTGACTATATGGAATATTAGGTTTTGTGACTAAAAGCTAGTCCAGTTAAACACAGAGACCTAGCTAGGAACAGATGAACAATGATCAATCATGAACCCTAGGAACTGGATCTGATGCCCCTAAAACCATCAAAGGACAATGATTAGACCATGATCCCTGGTGTGAAACTCTCCAAAAGGTCAAGGAAGGAAAGCATCTCTTTGAAACACCATGCAAACCAAATGGGATTACTGCCTAAAGGGCTCTAGGATCTATTATGAAATTCAGTGGGGAAATGAATTTTGATACTATACAAACCTTAAAAAGGAGTGGCTCAGATAAGGGCAAAAGGCAGGGAAAAGTACATCGTAAGGTGGAATAGGAAAGAACAACCATGGGAAAACATAAGGAAAACTGTTAAAAGGAATGAGTTGACTGTAAGTAGGGTCTGATCAAACAGGTCTAAACATCTTTGGCAGTCCTGTGTTTGATTGACACATTCTGTCCTTCTTAATCATATTTCAGACTTATTTTTTCGGTACATCTGAGCAACTTGATCTGAGTGTGTGTGTAGAACAGCTAGCAAACTTCAAGTTGGATCATTCAGTAAGTAGTAAATGAATCACAGTTACCAACATCTGGAGAGAGACACCCCTCCTCCCCCAACAAAGAGTCCAACTGCCTTGGAAGAAACTGGGGACAGGGGGAAATGGAGATGACCACAGTCTGGAGATCTACTACAGGGTAGACATGAATGTGTCACCAGCAGGTATCTCAATATGGTGAAAGACAATGACTGTGTAAGAGGTCCATGGTCTTGGTCAGACTTGAAATTTGCTCTAGTATTTGAGAGATCTATGAGTGCAGGTGTGCTTGTGAATCAGGAAAATGAGGCTGTCCCACTCCTGTACCCTCCTCCACCACTACCAAAACTTGACATTCTACCCTGTCCTGTTGGGGTACCATCTGCCTGATACAGTCAAGGACTACAGATGCCAAAGCTCATTCTAACCAAGGCTGGAAGAACTTGTTAATCTAAATAGAGATTCCATTAGTTTGGGGTTTTTGTAAAGAAGGTTCTTATTCAATGAAAGGCAAAAAGTTAAAAGAAAGGCTTGAAAGCAATGAAAATATGTCACAGCAAAAAATAAGATTATTGAAATGCTTTTTCTTGTTTCTGAATATCTTAAGTAAATCACTCAATACCTGTATTATACATTAACTATTTTAAAACTTTATTTACTTAAAATATTAGAATAGTTTTGTGATTAAGTATTGAACCAACTTGATTAATAGAAAATATGCTATCACGGAGGCATTACTACCATTTCTGATTGACCCAGCCCAGTGGTCCATTTCAGAGCATTGGCTCTGCCAGTCATGGAGGAAGCTTCTGGCAACTTCTCACAGAAGCTTCTGGCTTCTCACAGAAGCCACTCCTGTACCCACCCTAGCCCCACCACTATAAAAACCTGGCCATGCAAACACAATACAATATCCTTATGTAAGACCCTAGAAAACTCTGTTGATGGGACTCTCATAAGAGCTTGTAGTTTTTCATGTACTCTGATTTAGACGCACGGATAAAATATCATCAAGATATTTTCATGAAGTCAAAACAACAAAAAGCTTTACTGGCAACTTCAGAAAATCAGAGAACTTCAGCAGAAGTTTAGAGCAGCATTAAATCAACATAAAACACTTCACAAAGCATTAACTTTGCCCAGCCCACTTAGAAAACTCTAAACTCATCCAATTTTCAGTTAATCAAAACTCCAAAAAGAGGGAAATAGAAAGAGAGAAAGACAGAAAAATATAGAAAAGAACAAATATAGCTACCACTCCTGGTTCCAGTGGTGTTCAGCTGATAGAAATCCCAAGAGGAGATAAGGTAGAGATGAGACATTAGGTCTGCCTCATGTCTTGCTTTAAGTACTCTCTGGCTTTCCTGGTCCCCCTCTCCCAGGTATGACTTGTTTGGTCACTCTTGTAACAGACTGGGGCTCCAGAGGAAGGTATGGAGCATTTTCTCTGGTATGCCAGGGCTTGGTGGCCACAGCAGAGTTGGGGTACAAGCCTGGGTAGGTGGGGTGCGCAGAGCAGGGCATTGCCTCACCAGAGCAAGGCCTGACCTGTCCCTTCCCCATACTCACACCCAAAAGGTTTTTTTCATCCTTCCAGTATTTCAGACCATCTCGTGTTGGGAACTTCATTGGATGTAGCAAATTAAACGTTTATTTTTAAAGGGCATATGCTTATGTGAATACTCTAATTTTGTTACTTTTTATTTATTTTTAGATACTTTAGAATGATCAATGGCTTACAATGAATGAGTTAAAGAATACTGTATCACTTCGCCTTTCTTGGGAAGAGACACAACAGTTATCAAAGCCTAGATGTCAGGAAGCAATTTGGTTGTCAGTCTGAATCTTCAGGCCAGCAAAGATGAGCAAGCAAGAGAATTCAGTTCTCTGAAAGGAACTCTGATCTGGAGGAACAACCATAGAGACTAATTTTTAAAAAATTATTTGTCTAGATTCCAGATGCATTCGTGGATATACTTTTACACATAAACTCTTATCTTTATTTGTTCATATATTTATGCTGTCGCTCTTCCTAAATATCTGCATTTACTGTGTAAATTATGCATTACATATACTCAGTTGAGGGTTTGCTTTTATGGAATGCAAGTCTGTTTCTTTATTGAAGCAGACTCTCCAGGCTGACATAAGTCCTTTAGAAACAAGGATTCAGTTTAAATAGGTTCATTATAGGAAGTTTCAAATAACTCTGCTTTAAGTGGGTTAAAGTTCATAGAATCACAGAGGGGTTTGGATTGGAAGGAATTTTGAAAGATTATCTAGTTTAACCCTACCTGCCAGGGGTCAGGATATCTTTCCCTGTTCAAAATCCTTTCAACCTCACTGAACATTTCCAGTGATGAGGAATCTGCAGATTCTCTTGGCAACCTGTTCCAGCATCCCACTCCCCACCACAGTAAAATTTCTTCCCTATGTCCAACCTAAATGTACCTTCTCTCAGTTTAAAAGAATCACCCCTTTCTTGTCACTTCAGACCATGATAAAGTCTCTCTCCGTCCTTCTTATAAGTTCCCTCTAAGTATTGAAAGGATGTAATAAAGTGTCTCAGGAGCCTTGTCTTCTCCAGGATGAACAACTCCAATTCACTCAGTCTCAATCCATAGGAGAGGTGTTCTAACTTCCAATGCTCTGATCTTTTTCATGGTCCTCCTCTGGACCTCTAACAAGACTTATTCTAGCGAGCTTTCAAAAACATGTACTTTTACTACATATTGATTATAAGTTAATACATGTGTCATATTATATTTCAGATTTGATGAGGTGCAATATCATAATGCATGACTGCACACTGAAACACCACCACAGTATGAAATCAGGAGGGCTGTGTGTTTCCCAAATCAGGAATCAGGAGTGCTGTGTGTTCCCAAATCTGGGAAATACTAAAGAATTTGATGGTAAAACTTGTGCCTTGATACCATCATCTGCCTACATTATTTTTTATTTTTATTGTAGGAATTTGCACAACATATTTTAATTCAAAAATCAAGCTCCATTTCAACAAGTTCTAGGTGAAAAATTAATGTTTCACACAGCTCTGCTCCTTAGCTCTGATATAAGAGACTGGGAATCAGAGTGTTACTTACAGTGAAAAGAAACTGTGAAATAAATTATTTGTATGAAAGCTGTGTCTGTAGAGAAATATCCTTGTGAAATGTATCCCTCTTTTCACATAAGCCTGACTCTTATAACATTCTAGGACTTACAGATTATTTTTTTTAATTTATTCACCTACAATAAATACAGAGACATATATGAGCCAGCAGTGCTCTGGCAGCCAGGAGGGCCAACTGTGTCCTAGGGTGCATCAGGCACAGCATTGCCAGCCAAAAAAGGGAGGGAATCATCCTGCACTGGCATGGCCTCCCCTCAATGGAACACTGTGTGCCGTTTTGTGCACCAGAATAGAAGAGAGTTATTAAACTATTACAGAGTGTTTAAAGAAGGGCAACAAAGATGGTGAAGGGCCTTGAAAGGAAGCTGTATGAGGAGTGGCTGAGGTCACTTCATCTGTTCAGCCTGGAGAACACTGTAGGGACACTTCATTGCAGTCTCCAACTTTCCTGAAGGGAAGAGGAGGGGCAGACACTGATCTGTTCACTGTCCTGACAAGTGACAGGATCCAAGAGAAGAGCCCTGTGTCAGATGTTTAGGTTGGATATTAGAAAAGATTCTTCCTTCACTCAGAGGGTAGTTGGGACTGGAACAGGCTCCCCAGGGTAGTAGTCACAACACAGGCCTGACAGAGCTCAAGAAGCATTTGAGAAATGCTCTCAGGCACATGGTGTAAGTCTTGGGGATACTGCTGTGCAGAGCCAGGAGCTGGACTTGATGATTCCTGTGAGTGCCTTCCAATTCAGCATATTTTGTGATTCCATGATCCTGTAATATTAAAAATAAGAACATTGTGGAAGGGACATTAAGAGTCAACAAGAAAAACTGTATCACTGAGTGAATCACAAAATCCTTGAGATGTATTTTGCTGAAGGTGGTGATTTTTACATTTTACCATAACTTTTTCTATGACCTTCCAGTTGGGTGGCAATTGAAAAGGGGCCTGACCTTTTCCCAAAAAAGGGTCATATGGAAAGAATTATGCCTGAGTCACAAAGTTAAGTCAATCATCTTAGGACTCCAGGTTCAACTACAGCTCAATAGATAATTATTTTCTAAAGGACAGGAGTGTTTTGAGACAAGGGAAAAGGTATTGGTCATGAAAATAACAATGTATGTCCACTCCATTAAAAGAAAAAAAAGGGCAAAGTATTTTTTGGCAGTTCTCAGAAACTGGCAATTCTTTTGACTTCCTAACCAACTTACACTTCAAATAAATTAAATCAAGACATCTGCAATTTCATAATATACATTTATATATTTTTCAGAAAAAGAAAAATATGCAAAGACAAAAAAGAAAATAAGCATGGTTTCATTCAAATAGGGTTTGTTAGTTGATGTTGTCTTTTCCTTTCAAGTAGTGTACACTATTGCTACCCTCCTTAGACATTAAACAGCACAGTGGCAGGGCAGGTCTCTCTCAAGGGGACAGGCCAGCCTTGGATGACTTAAACTGGTTGGAAGCAGCTGGTTGGAACTACCATGATCAGATGACTGCCATTAGCTCAGGGATTGCAATCAGCTGGCCAGGGATGATGACCTGAAAGATCCCAGAGGTGGGGAGGAATGCCTTTTGTGTAAGGGAGACGATTAACTCCAGGGGCCCAGGGAGAGGCAGCCACATTTTTCATAGGCACCATGCTTCTTCTGAGAACTGCAAAGCATCAAGTTGTTGTATCCTTCCCTTACAATAGGTAATTTCATCTGGGAAACCTAAAATTTTCAAGCTGTGCTCCTGAAGAATGTTGGAAGGGTAACCACGATACCCGAGTAAAACAGAAAAATGGTAGGAAGATGTTATGGTAGAACTATTTAAAATGTACTATGATTGAGAATTTTCTGTATTGATTTTTATATGGGCAACTGGCATTGTAACTGGACTAGTAATAGCAGTTGATTGTGGTATTGACTGGGCTGTAAAAACATTAATTATATTAACAATAAATCCTGGTTCCATAAAAGTCATGCATTTCTTTTCTGCCAATAACAAGATTTTGAATAAAAGACCTTATACCCCATTAGTGGTTGGTGATGCCCTTGGTATTCAAGGCCAAGGACCTGTCAGAGCTTTAAAGAGATGATGACATTCTCCAGGCTTTGGACTAGAGGAAGGGCAAGTTCTCCAACAAGAGTGGCCCCTCAGCTGTGGTCTAACTGCACCCACAGTCACAAGGAGTAGGAATGGAGGGTGTATGTGGATAAGCAGCACAGCCCCAAGTACGAGAGCTGTTGACTGGTCTGGGCTATCCAGAGATGCTGCAGAGGCAAGGGCCCGAACCATAAAGTATATGGAAAAAAACTCAGAGGGAGACTGCACTAAAGAAAAGTGGAGCCCACCAATGTAGAATATGCAGGAAATATGGCTTCTGGAGAGAGAGAGGGAAGGTTCTTGTTTTTGTCTTCAGAACTGCAGCTGGCAAAGAGATAGGGTTGTAGCAACAGGTGAGACAAGATTAGTCAAAGCCGTCATCAGACACGCCTGAGAGCCTCAGTCAATTATGACACACTAAGAAGGAGGGGGAGATGATTCCCAATCACAAGACAGTTTTATTCATTTGCTGACCTGACTTGGTCAGTTCCCTTCTGACTTCAAATATTCTATGAATTTCAGTGCTTATAGAATAGGTATTAAAAATGCATCCTCTAAATATTTTTGAAGGAAATATTTTGAATTTTTATCATCCTAATACTTGACCACAAACTTTAAAAAACAAAAAAAGAAAAAGAACAATACACATAGAGCTTGTGGAGTGTGTATCACGTCTTCACGACAGCCACAAATTTTTAGATGTGTCATAGAAACAAGAACAAAGAATGTCCATGGATGTGCCATGACTATCCAATAGCCATTTTTCTTTTTGAGGATTACTAGTTGAATTGATAGAGCTGACAGAGATTTTAGGCTGTAAAATAGCTCAGCTGTTATTCAATGGCTTGCAACAAAAGTAATGAAAAGGTTTCTGGCCTTGTTAATCAGCTCTGATTAGTGGGCAATGTTTTCTGAAGAGAGAGATGGTTTTTCAAGCCACATTCTCTTTTTGTTGTTGTCTTTATTTTTCATTTCTCAGTATAAACACATGTAATGGCATATGGATTCCTGCCAGTTTTTAGCTATATACGTATTCTGACTCTGAAAGAATAATTTGTTTTTCCTGCAGTATTGTTCTGCATGTTGCAATTCCAGAATCTTCAAACTAAATTCAGCTGGAAGTCTTTTAACATATTTCCTACTGTGTGTACATGTTTTTGAAAAGTGATTAAATTGACTGTTTATTCATTGAGTCTCTAAAAGCATTGATTCTGATGGAAACTGAACAATAATCCCTTTTGGAGAGGTCTGGAACATAGTCCCAGCTTCCATCTGGAGAGTGGAAGTCTTGATCTGGGATTAAATCCATTGCATTTGTCAAGTGTTTGGATGTCATGGTGCTAAAAACCATTAAAAGTCTAAAAAAAAAAAAACCCCTAACAATGGCAAGTAATGCTGAAAGGATTTATAGGAGAATTTAAATCTTGTTGACTCAGAAAAGAGAATTGAAAAAATGCCCAAATAACATTTGTTAAAGGTAAACATCTTTATGAAAGTTTGTGGAGTAGAAAGTTGTTCAATATAAGAAATACTAGTGACATTTTGTAGTCTGTCTTATCTAGAACTGGCTTGCAAAAACAGTAATATGAACATAAAATACAACCAAAAAGCTGCTTGAATGTACAATTTTCAAGGGGAAAAAAAGAGTGCTAAACCAAGAAAACAATAGAAAGAAAGAGCAAGAAAGTCAATATATTATATTGCAAAGAGCAATATAAAGTTATCTTTGTGTGCTTTCATATATTTGTGTCATAATTATTTTGGAAAGAAAATCTCACAATCCAATCATACTCTTTTTCTTGTCTCATTTTTAAAACTCTTCCATTTTTTTTTCCTTTTTGTTTGTCCTTTTTATATACCTCCTTTAAGCACTGGAAAGATGCAAGTAATCCTTCCAGGATTCTTCTCCATGCTGGACAGACCTATGTCTCTGAGCCTGTCTTCACAGGAGAGGTGCTCCAGCCCTCTGAACGTTTTCATGGCCATTCTCTGGACTCAGTCTAACAGGTACATGCTTTTCTCGGGCTGAGGACTCCAGAGCTGGAGATGCAGCACTCCAGGTGGCATTTCATGAGGGTGGAGAAGGAGAATCAGATCCCTTGATCTTCTGGCCACACTGCTTTTGATGCCACCAAGGATGTGATTGGCCTTCTAGGCTATGTGTACACACTGTTGGCTCAAGTCCAGGCCTTCATCCACAAGAACACCCAAGTCCTTCTCTGCTGCTCTCAAGGAGTTGTTCTGCCAGTTTGTACTCATGTCTGGCATTTACCAGACCAAATAAGTTATGCTCTCTCTTGAGCTATCCTTCCCTCCACCTGAGATGCCTATGCCATATAAGTTTTTCTGAGATCTAAGTTTGGAAATATGTTCACAGCATTTTTAAAGTAAAATGTCTCACCAAATGGGGGTTTCATGTGTTTGAAGCTTTCTGGATCAGGACCTAAAAACCAGACAACACTTAAGGGTCTTTTCCTTTGTCCTTCTGTGAAGTTTTCAATGAGAGTCTTGTCCCAACACTAAGTCACAGAGAACCAGTGCCTGCTTCATGGCAGTTCTATTAGATGGCCACAATTTTTAGAGATGAGACACTAGAGTGGAACGTAACACCAAGTCACTGTTTATGTGCTGTATGTGTGTTTATATATGAAATGAAAGAGCCAGCCATTTGAAAAAAAAACACAAAAACACCAAGAAAACAACCCCCTGACTTTTGAAATTAACTTCAAACTGTTAAACATACTGCTAAAACAGGCATATAAATAACAATAAGTAAATAACGTCTAGCCCTGAGAATATGACTTTATTCCATCAGGACCTGTAGTACTGCACAACTAATGGAAATGCTGTTAGCTCAGAGTTCACTTCAATAAATGGTAGGTCACCCAGAATTTGTTCTCTACGGGTTCTTGGTTTCTATTAAAATAATGTAACTTCTCTAATTCAGTTGCTGGCTAATGGGGGTTTCAACTTCTAGAATGTAACCTTGACAAAATGTATCATCCTACAAGTAAATTTTCTTTCATCTGATATAATCAAACATGAAAAAAAAAAAAGGATGCAACTGGCTTTATCCTGTCTTCTAGTTTTAAAGCAGGATTTTCTCTGTTATCTCTGAAGGTGAAAGCAATTTAATGTCCAGGGTTCTTTCAATGATGTATGAGACACTGTACAACAATGCTATGCAATTCTGTGTGTGAGAAATGCACCGCAATATTTTAAGTAATGCAACTTAGGGCTTAGAGTTTCTGTTTCTCCTTAGAAAATAAGGGCTTTTATAGTTAAAATTTTCTCAAGTACTTAATCTAGGAGTCCGTCAAAAAGATGTGAACACTTTTTATTCTTAGAAAATAAGAATAGTAAATAAAATTATTTATATTGTCAGAATAAAATTTAAAATACTTTATATCCTTAATCTGCCATCCTTATCCTTACTAAACAGAAACTTTTTCTCAAAGGAATGCAATTGGTCTCAACCCTTTTACAGTCTGTTAAAATGGTTTGGATATGTTTCATCCAACTTTTAGTACTATAATGGAATATTTGAGATAAGAGTGTGGTTGTCATAATCTCACAAATGGGTAAATAGAAAGAATTAATTTTTTACTTATCTGAGCTATCCTCCACAACTCACCACTTCCCAGCATAAAATATAGTTACAATATAAGTATCTCATTTATGAACCTCAAATTAGATGGATTAAATCCCAATCAAAATAGTTTACTGTCTTCTCTAATTATTGTAGCAAAATGTTACTGTAATTTTTACTAGAAATAAAAGAAAAGGTAACAAAAAGAAGAAAAATGGAGCATCTCAATGAACTTTTAGTAAATATTATTCACTGATAATCTAAAAGAGGAAATTAAATATTAAATATGGTGTTTGATAGTAGCAACATATGTTCAATATTTTACCCATAACGTCATAGTCAGATGCTTTAATTTTACACATTAAATCCCAATAGAAAAATTATAAGAAGAAAAAGAGAAATAGAAATTAAATATCAATTATTCTTGTAGTTTTAGCTCTCTAGAGACAGACATTGTGTTGATTCTCACAAGTTTTAGCAAATATAAGATAACTTTTTATATGTTGGTAGGACTGAAAAAAGAAAAGTCATATTCTTTTGTTCAAAAGCCGTTGTTGAAAAATTGTATGTGGTTGCTTTATTAGGTACATGTCTGAAGTAGTCAAAAATGAATAAAGAATGGAACATATTACATGGACATGTTATGTATTTTCACTTGAAAGCATTTAATAATCAGACTGTTATTGCAATCAGAATGTTGCTAATATCCATATTTTATGATAGGAATGCTGAGGAATGGTAATGGGAACACAGCATATGCCTCTTTCTCTTCCTTTTCCAGTAGATTAATTCCCTGCAACACTGTATTGCCGCAGTATCTGGTTTTTTTCTTAAGACCAGAGGTCTGTGACAGAACTAGAAGTTATACAGCTAATTCTTTGTTTCAGGACCTATCCTACCTAAAATACTGATTAGCTAATATTGTTTACATATTTGGGTATTTTCTTTTTCATTCACATTGTATCAATTTTTGCTTCATAAATGTGAAAATGTGTATGTTTTTTCAAATAAATAATATCAGTGGCCACTAGTTGTTATTGCTTTCATAATACATATTTTAGGAAATTTTCTAATAGTCTAGTGTTTTAAGAATTATTCAGTTTTTAAAAATTACTTCAGTATAAGATCATAGTGTATCTAAAAATGCTCCCTCTGAGTGTTTACACCAGGTCAGGCTTATACTGAGTTTCATAATGGATGAGGTCACCGAAGTGGGAAGATGAAAAAATGACCATGGCTAATATACATTCATGAAAATAATGTTAGTACATGCCATAAATTCAGCTTGTTCTTTGAATTATGGCAAAATAATCTAATACGAATCAGAAATATGAAGCCTACAAAGAGGAAAAAAAAACCTAATTTTTTTAAAAGAATGAGACCATACTTATTAATGATAGACTCACTCCTTAAGGCAAGGAGTGTGAATTCAGATAGAAAGTGAGTTTGCATAAGTAATTCTGATTGCATAAAATAATTCCAAGCCATGTTTACCTACTAGAAGTATTGGGGTGCTTAGTTTTTTGGGTTTTTTTAATTCGGTGATATCTTCCATATAAGGAGAGCTGTGTTGCTCAATAAAGATAGGTTGGTCAATAAAAGGTTTATCTTTCCTTATATTCTGCTTCTGCAAGAGCTTTGCACATAAGATTGCCCTTAGAAGAATATTATTTCAGTGTAGCTGTTCAAATCATATGAGGTTCAAATTCCTTCAGTGTTATGATAATTAATTTTAAGAATTATGAACATAGCTATCCATTAAATATCTTGAATTTGAAACAGAAAATTCTCAGGAATACAGTGAATTATGTCTATTCTATCTCATTCTGTATAATTTTGGCACATATCATGTTAGCAGTTGTCCCCAGCTGCCTGTTAGGAGTCATTACATATAGAAAAGATTTAATAAAATTGAACACTTTAAAATAATTCAAAATACTGGCTAGAGAAAAGTCTGGAGAAAAAGAGGTAAAATAAAATTGAAATAGAAATAATTTTTGTGCCATCTAGTACCTCTAATTTAAGTATCTTATTGATACTCTAATTCACAAAAGATATGCTCCTGGGCCCAGAGCTCCATTCCATCATCTGAAATTATACTTCATGCATTGATTGATATATCAGTCTTTTCATTTGAGAAAAGATAAGTTGTCCTTAGTGTAAAGCCATAACAAAAAGTTATTCTTAGTACCCTCATGTTGTACAAATCTGATGGTTAGAGCAGCAAAAGAAGAAGTAAAAAAGGTAAATCTCAGGTCTTTCTTACCAAAAGATAATTGAACCTGTGCCTCCCATAGCTGAGAAAAGTTGTCTAGGTACTAGATGAGTTAGTTGAGGCCACCTGAGGACCTCAATAATGCTGTTCTCTATTCCTTATACTGTCTCATAACTAATGTGATTTCAAGAAAATTATGACTCGATGAAAGAATTCAAGAAAAAGCTGAAAAAACTTTACTTTGGGGAGCACTTATTGAGAAGTCTCTTCTGTTCTTCTGATTTCAAGACCATAGTTTTTAATCTGACAGGAGTTTTATGATTTTTCAGTTTAGGAATGGAGAGCAGGTTGTTAACATCAAGATTATAATAGCTTTTTTTAAGGGAATGATGGTATGGCAGGAGAAATTAAGACTGGGGAAATACTAGCTGACAGCTCTAATGGAAATGTCACCGATCTCTCAAAAATATCCAGATTATAAATTATACTTCATGCACTGATTGATATATCAGTCTTTTCATTTGAGAAAAGATAATTTGTCCTTAGTGTAAAGCCATAACAAAAAGTTATTCTTAGTACCCTCATGTTGTACAAATCTGATGGTTAGAGCAGCAAAAGAAGAAGTAAAAAAGGTAAATCTCAGTTCTTTCTTACCAAAAATTAATTGAACCTGTGCCTCCATAGCTGAGAAAAGTTGTCTAAGTACTAGATGAGTTAGTTGAGGCCACCTGAGGACCTCAATAATGCTGTTCTCTATTCCTTATACTGTCTCATAACTAATGTGGTTTCAAGAAAATTATGACTCAATGAAAGAATTCAAGAAAAAGCTGAAAAAACTTTACTTTGGGGAGCACTTATCTGAGAAGTCTCTTCTGTTCTTCTGATTTCAAGACCATAGTTTTTTAATCTGACAGGAGTTTTATGATTTTTCAGTTTAGGAATGGAGAGCAGGTTGTTAACATCAAGATTATAATAGCTTTTTTTAAGGGAATGATGGTATGGCAGGAGAAATTAAGACTGGGGAAATACTAGCTGACAGCTCTAATGGAAATGTCACCGATCTCTCAAAAAAATATCCAGAAATTAAAATTTAAATCTTTGTGTTAAATTCCATCATGGGCAAAAGGGAACATAGGATATTTGAGTGGAGTTAAGTTTATTGTTAAACCAATGAATGCTTTAATACTTAATTACCTGTATGTGTTATTTGTACCTATTAGCCAGTTTATCAACTTGCAGAGAATCTTTGCTAGAGAGACTTTAAATAACTTAAATTTAAATTAAAAAAATTTAAAACCAAAACCCAAGAGTGAGAATTTATTCTCTTCCCTTGAAATTGTGCTTTTCCTTTGAATGTCCTTCAAAAAACTGTGCCAAAAGATCTAAGGTGAAGAAGAAGGCAATCACTGAAATCATGGGTGTGACCACTCTCCATCATCCATCTTAGAGCACTGCTCAAGTCTTTGGGTTGGCATTTCTTCTTTCCTGGCCTGTTGTCAGCTCATCTGAAACCTCTGTGGGGCGGTGTTGGTGCCCCCTACCCTGTGACACAAAGTTCTGGTATTTCTCCACCCCATGTCTGTCAAGCCACTGGCCCCAGCCAGTCAGAGGCAGTCCCCAAGCCAGCACCCTTTGGGAAGCAACATGAGAAGAGGAGAGGGAAAATCCAGCCATCTCTGACTGGCTTGAACCATCTCCAGCCAGACCTGGATGGCTGATACCACCCCTGACCCTGAGGATGAATTGCCTTGTGGGGCTGCTGCAGGCCCACAGTGTATTTAGCTATTTACTGCACTTTCTTTTATTTCTTTCATGTATTACACATCTCCTCCACATCCTGACACATTCACAAATAGTTGAACCCCTTAACTGCTACCTTCATTCATGCTGTGCTTTATCCCTCTGTTTGTCCTTTCACCCATATTGCCATATACCAGCGAGGCTTCAGGAATGGGAAACTGCTGAACTCAAAGTCACTGACTCTCACTCTGTGCTCTCCCCATCTCCACAGACCCAGTTATTTTACCACAGAAGACAATTAGATTGTATAGGTCTAGTTTACCTTTGGACTATTCCCAAAATATTCCATTCCTCCGTGTATCCAGAAATGTGTGCCAAGGAAAATCATACAAAGTTTTTCCCAGGGATTGAATACAGCCTAAAAGTACTGCCTCGCTGAAGGGCTATGAGAAGGGAGGAGGCCACGGAGAGGAAGGAGCCAGGGTCTTCACAGACCTGCTTAGTGGCAGGACAAGGCCATAAGCTGAAAGAGGAGAGGATCTGACTGGAAATCAGAGTCCTGAAGGCAATCAAGGTGCTAGTATAATCTGAGATGGGAGATGCTTCTGACAGAATTAAGATGCAAATGAGACCATATGCTGAAGTCAATAACATGGGTCTTATTTAATAGTAAAGATAAGATAAAGAAAGACATAGAAAAAAGGGAGAGGGGGGAGAAAGAGACAGTGAGATAAGCAGACAATAGTCACCAGCCATGGATCCAGCAGCATTCTGTTGGTCCTTCTTCACCCTGGGCTTTTTGGTGGTGAGGGTTCCAGAGTTGTTCTTCTGGTGGTATCACCTTTATACAGTCCAAGTTCCAGGTATCCACAGGACACAGATGTCATTCAAATACCTTAAGGTGATATGTGTAGAAGCAGATGCCTCCTTTCCCACTGTTTGCCACAAAGGGATTTTTATTTTCTGGAAGCATTAACAAGGATGTGCTAAACAGGTCTTACCTCTGATCTTCCAGGCCTTCCTAGATCTGGAATTAGAGCCTTCTAGAGGCAAATTCTTTCTTTCTGTTCTTATCTCAAGTTCCATCTGTGGTGGTTCCTTTTAGCTTTAGCAGTGTTTTGAGGTGTGAAACTATATTCTGTAAGTTCTTACAGAGCCCAAAGAGGGAGACTTTATCATTTGGAGTTTAAAAGATTCAAAAGGACAAATACAAAGGAATCCTCAGAGCTCACACTGCTCTGGGAAGGGGGTTGCACAGCATAACTCTCAAGATCCAATCAAACCTGAATTTTGTTGTGATAACACAAATTTAGTTGCCATTCGTTCAAATAAGGCACATTTTCATTTTATCAATAACAGGAAAAAAAAAAGGGAATATAAAGAAACAGACAAAAAGATAGTTATGCACTAGGGATTGAGTTCTGACTAGGGTTAGGGTTCCAAAACCCACAAAGCCCAGAGTTCCAAGCACACTGCAGCTGCAAAAGGCATGCCAAGGGGAAGACAGAACTGCCACAACATGGCTCCCTCTACACCTTTCTCCTTTCAGCCAGCCTTAGCCCAAGGCTGCTTTTCATGCTCTGCCTAGGGTTAGGGTTCTGCCTAGGGCTAGGGTTCCGCCTTGGTTCCGAAAACCACAAAGCTCCAAGCACACTGCAGCTGCAAAAGGCATGCCAAGGGGAACACAGAACTGCCTCAACATGGCTTCTTCTTTTGCTTTCTCCTTTGAACTATCTGTCAACCACGTCTGCTTTTTCTTCCCTTATTTGGGAATTTCTGTAAGTATATGTTTTGCAGTGTTTTGTCAAGTTCTCTTTAAAGCAAGAACAGGCCACAGCCTAAGGATTGCTCTCTTAAATTTTTTTTTCTGACCCTCTCCCATGTGCTGGGAAAACTCAGAAAACTTTCTGTTTCTGCTCAGCATTTGGCAAGGCATTTGCTGTGGGCAAGGCTTGAAATAACCAGCAAACCTGGTGTTCTAAATACACTGAAAAGGGAGAATGGCACAACTACAGCTTTGCTCCCCTACACCTTTCTATGTGGCATCCCGCTAGTGCTAGGTATCTCAGCCTTAGACAAAAATCTGTCTTTAATAAATCTGCCAAGGGGGAGAATTAATCTTAGGGTTAAGCTTGAGAAAACACGAAGAACAGAGATCCAGGGACACTAAAACTAAAATATGCATGCCAAAGACAACATGATACTAGATGAAAAATATTATGTCCAAACTTTTCTCCATGACAGAAGTCAAAACTGTAACCATAAGCATTTCCCTAATCCTTGGAGGATCAGGAAAAGCTGCATGGCGGTGCAGCTGGTGCAAAAGGAGAAACTCAATGGATGGAGCAATGTTGGTGCAGTGCCCTGCTGGCCTTGGCAGGCCTTTTGTATCTTCAGTGTCCCTGGAGCACTTTTTACAGCTATTGAAGAAATAACATAACTTGGGATTCAATGAATGCTACCATTCAGTTTTTGATGGGGCACACATCAAAATCCTCAATTTTCAGATAAGTAATCCTGGAATCTGCATCCAAACTCCCAGGAGAAGTCCTGAATGCTTATCAAGGCATGTGTATGTAGGGGACTTCTGCCTCTGTGATAATTCTTGTGTCTTTCATTGCCTTTGCAAAACAGTGTCTTTCAGTCAGGAATATTTATTTTATCTCTTCCCACAGCTGCATCTCTAAGATGTTGATTCTTAGCTGGGGCCTGAGCCCTTTTGGCCCCATTGATATGACCCCATTGTGTCAGGGACCAAAGATGGGTTTGAGGCCTGACATATTTCATCTATGGTTGAATATGTTGACAAGAAGAACTTATTGTTAGCTGGTAGGAATAACCTTCAGAAACAAAACTATCTGTTGGTCACCTGGTGGGATTCATCTTGTGAAAGGGGAACAACATACAAGTCATTGTTGGCATAGAGGTGTGATCATGGGCTGTTGTGGCCTCATCTCACGGCCCTGTGTGACATGATGTTGAAAATGGCCACTCCTGAGGAGAGGACATAAGTTGTGGTCCTGGGGTGGAGGAGAGAGGATGACATACTGCACACTGTTTTCATCCAGGGGATGCCCTGAAGGTGTGCTGCCCTCCTTCCCCTCCTGCTCAGGAGCCATGCTCAATCTCCTTCTCCTGCTTAGTGGCTTCTCCAACATCCAGGGGTGTGTATGCATTTAATTTCTAACACGACAAATAAAATTGACTTGCTTTGCTATTCTGACTGTTTCTTGAGTTTTTTGTGCATGAGCATCCCCCAAACCTATAACACTCCTTGCTGGGTCTTCATATGCACCAACTCTCTGTGGTAGAGAGTGGGGGGACACATCCTGCCACATAGACAAGGAAATTTTTCACATGTACTGTGAAAAATGGGTGTTAGAATGTTTTATATTACAAGTAACAAAAAGAAAAGCAATGAAAAAAACCCTAGTTTAGTCATGAATGGTTATTTTGTTCTTAATAACTACTTAATGTTCCAGACCAGTAAATTTGGTTTTCAAAAAAATATCATACATTTCAGAAGCCCCAATCTTAACATGGCAATGAAGTTTATTATCTCCTCTAATAAAGGGGAAAGAAGCCATCAGTCTATCTGGAAGTTTTATGAAACATCTTTATTTAGGATCTGAGCCCTAAATTTTGGTCTTCTGAAAGTATTTGAACATTCTGTACTGTACCGGCCAGTATTATAAGTCAATAATATATCAAGATCCTGAAGTCATTTCAAGGAAAAATCATAAGGGAAATTCAAATATATCAATAAAACAAATTCTACATCTGAAGCATCATAAAGTTTCACCTAATTAAAAATTAATCATTTAAGCCTTGTCCTTTAAAGGATTGAAAAGGAACTTCCTTGGGAACCTGAGGATGAAAGTATGAAACCAAGAAAATCAAACTAAAAAAACCACATTTGTTGTATTTACTAGAAACCTGAAGCACATTTGTTGTATTTACTAGAAACCTGAAGTACAGAAAGACATACAGCAAGTTGGCATGAATATGTGCTTTATAAAGATTGGTAGAAAAACGGTGATGATAGGGGAATAGACAGTAAAACTCAAAGTACATGAGGGATTCTTATATCATAAGTTTGAAGCAAGCTATAGCTCTTTGCTAATTCTGCGGGATGAACAATTCTAAAAAGCTGTAAAATTATTTTACTATTATCATGCTTAAATTTGATTCCTTTGGTGATGTTTGTGTAACTGATTGGGTAGATTATTACCACATCGTTTTACTATGGCTTTATTGTTATTGCTTACACAGTACTCATTGCAATCAAATTTAGTTTCTCTCATTATACACATGAGGCTGATTTAAAAAGAATAAAATATTTTAAAAGAAGACTTTAGGAGATTAGGCTTAGAAGAAAATTTAACATTATACATTAGCTCTGAAATACAACAGTATTTCTTCTGTCTCTAAAAACATTTTTTATTGCATAGGTTCTAGTTTTAATGATAAAATTAGGTGCCACTGAGACAGAGTTAAACATGTATCTCTGGAGTTACCAGTGTGAGGAAAGAAATAGATAAGAAACATTTTTCCTTTGTATATATTACCTCTAACACTATGTACATTTCTCAAAATAATGGATACGTTTTTTTATTTCAGTTTGTCATCAGAAAGGTTATAAGGTATATAAAAATGGATATTTATCAGGAAAAAACCCCACAACAATAAGAGACCAATAATACTTTTTTCCTTCCCTTGTGTCTTTGTTAATCACAAACACTGTAAATTCCCCTTTCACATTTGTTGAAAGTCATGTTAAAAATATCCTATCCATTCCTTATTTTTTCTACATTCACCTGTATACTAATTGCCAAGAACTACAGTTAAAAATAATTTTTGCATGATTACATCTTTTTTTTTTTCCAGGACCTAGAACAATTTCAAATGAGCAAGTTATCTTGTAGTCCATAGACATTCATAGGAAAGTAAAAGTAATATTTTATTAGAAGTCATTAGTATATTATACCAAATAGAATTTCTATCAAACTTGTCTGGGAAAAAAAAAAGCTCAACAAACAAAAAAATTCAACATTTTAACTCTCAGGCACAGTAGAAGTTTTATATTTGTGAAACTTAAACTTGTCTGGAAATGTCTTGGAAAGTTAAATGCATACATCTATATTTTGAAGTTAACATAGCTCCAGGCTAATGTTATGTAACACTGTTTACTGGCATAAGATAGTTCTCTTAACATGGTTGGATGATTTGTTTTTTCATTCCACTGAGTTTCCGTAAACTTCCCATGACTCCTTAAAATCTGTTGCTTACGTTAACTGCTTTGGAGATCACATTTTTCTATTTTTTTATATGACAATTCAAATTTTAGAACAGAATATTGTCTATGGAAAAATCAACATACACTTCAAAATGTGAAAATGTTTAGCATAATTTCTAAATAAATCATAAAAAGTCATGACAGCAAAACTGCTTCAAAACCCAGTGTGTTTTGAGACAAAATCCTTATTTTTCAGTTATTTTTTAGGTTTATTTAGGAAAAACTACCTACAAGGCCAAATCCTTGTTTCAGAGAACTTTCTTGTGTCAGTTCTTTTTACATTCACACATGGGGCAATAGTGGTCTAAATATTGCCTTAGGTTTTAATGAATGTAGAGAGACAATTCAGCAGCATGGACATAGGGTTTTATACAAATATGTTTAAAATCTCTAGATACACAGGAAAAGTACAGAATCACAGCAAATTAAAACCAGTCATAGAATATATTGCAGTTTCTCCCAGTTTCACTCCAATAAATAAATATCTGAATAATTTGAAGTGCACAAAAGGAAAATTCCATTAGGAAATTAGTGAAAAAGATTTCAGTGTGAGAACTTCTGAAGAATTTTAATGGTATGTGTCTGGCTCCTGGATTATCAAGTTATCACAACAGTTAACTATGTTCAATTATCCATATGCATGATCCAACAATTGTACTTATGCACGTGTATGTACACTGAGCCTCTTCAAAGATTGGAAGTCCTGATAAAGGCGTCAGGACAGGTGATGATGAAGGGAACCCAGTCCTGTAATGAATGTGTGCTTGCACCACATGGCTGTGGCACAGTTGTTTATGAGGGTAACATAAAGGAACTGTTGCCTAATTACTCTCTCCTGCTTCTTGGACTGTGTGCCAGGTGAGATGTGTGAGAAGTTCACAGACCTACTCATCCTGTGTACCTGTGGTATGGGATCACAAAGCAGGGAAGAGACAGGAGTGCTGATCTGAAAAATGCAATTCAGTCCATTAATGAGGTTCTAAAGACTGAGCCTCATATTTAGTTCATGAGGTTTTTCAGAGACTTTGTCCTTTTCTCTGCCCTTATCTTCCATCTCAAACAATTGCTGCAAACACATTAGTGGAGATTGTACTATTTACTTTTATTCAGTCTCATTTCAAACAGAGTAGGTTACCTCTACATGATGTAATACTGCTTTTGATAATAGTTTATTTAGAGTTTGTGGTAGAAAAATAAATAGATAAATAAATGTTTCATATTTTTTCATTCTTACATACCTCATTTAGACAAAAAAAAATGTCCATCAAGAAAACCACCAAAAATGAAGGGTTTTATTGGGCATGAAGTTTCATATTAAAATGCTGTTTCTAATGTCTCTATATATCTTTGTGGCTTTGTTCCTCTAGTCTAAAAGTTCTTTGTTCACTTTATTAAAAGGCAAAAATGAGATACTAGTACTTTGTGACTTAGGAGTTTTGTCTTATCAACAGACAACAGAAGGAATATTTGGAACCTGCCAGTACTATTCTTTAGAAATTTGCTGTGTCCCTCCCAGTAATGGTATCTATGGTCTTGAAATAAATACTGTAACATTTTTATTTTCAGTTCTTTATGAAAATAATAAATCAATATGTAATTGATATGACATAAAAATATGACATAATAAATCAATATGTAATTTCAAAAAGAAAAAAATCTGATTTTATTTACTCACCTGTATTTTCTATAGAAAATGGAGATCTTTTAAAGAAAATTAAAATCCTGATTTGCTTTTTCTATGTGTGTTTCTGACATTTCATTTTCTTAAGGGGATACATAAAAAAGAAAGATTTCTGGATTTGCTTTAGGTACGAATTTCCTTTCCTCTGAACTACATCTTCTTGGTACACATCAAGTTTAAATTACATTGACAGTTAAGAATGCACATAAAAAATTTCAACACAATTAAACTCACATTAAAATTTACTAACATGAAAAGAAAAGTGTCAAGATGATGTTAATGTTAATATGGAACCCTGGCAGTTTGAAAACCCTATTGAATTTACTGAAGGCAGCTTTTGATCAATAGGAACCTACTGATAAGTAGATTGGTGATTTTATCTACTAACTTTTGCAGTATAATGAACTTAACTTGATAGAAATTGAGTTTTCACAAGATATTCCAGGTAATTGAATACCCAGATTTTTTTTTTTTGGCTCAAGTGAATTTATCAGATTTATATAAGCAAGATAATCAGAATTTAGTTTTATCAGGTTGAGAGAGACCAGGGATGAGAGAAAAATAAGTAAGTTAGATGCACTGGTATTATGCAGAAGTGGACTTTTAACTCAGGTTGATTTCCATGTGTAGAGGAATAGAAAAAAGTTAAGAAAGCAAAAGAAAGCAACAATTAAAAAAAAGAGTTTAGAAGACAAATGTAGAACTAAACCAGCTGAAATAACTGGGATATATTCTCAAGATCTGAACAAGATCCATAAAGTGTTGTAACCACGAAGTATCAAAAGGGAAAGAAGGAAGTTATCTGAGGCCAGCAAAGTAAGAGGGAGAAGAGACAAAACCTTTGGGATTTTTTTGGGAGGTGAGGGGAAGGGATGAAAGTGTATTGGGATGAATTTTGCATAACAACTAATACTTGCTGTCTTCATTGTCTATGTAACATAGTGTTAAAGGCAATATAAAAATGTCAATGCATCTTTTCCATCATTGCTCTCTTGCAAATAAGATGACAATGCTGAAGTAGATCCCCACTAACATGCTAGGTCAGCCATAAAATATCTGAGACTATGAGGTAGATACTGGAAAGAAATCAACCATACGCACAAGCAGAAAAGCCAGAGCCAATGAACCCAGCCCACTTCTCCAACTGATCCTGACTATGTTTTGGGTTCTTCTTTGCCGCATTTCTTCTGGAAATTTTTTTTTCCTGCATCTTATCAAGTGCAATTAAAGGGCTGGAGTGTGACTGTCTTAGATGACTTTCATTTCAAATTTCAGGATGTAAAGAACTTTAAAGTACATCTGATCAGTGTCATCCCAGAAGTAACCCTTTAAAACATCCTAATCAGTTAAATAAATGTCCCAAGTGCATAACTTATGGAGCTGTTTGCATTTAAACTCAGTATAACCACTATGACACAGAATTATTGATTCTAGCAAAACCCTCTAAATAGCCCTAAATCAAAATGCTTATATATTTATATGTATAAACTATGCCTCCATTTCATCATGTTTCCAAATTCATACAGTTAATTTTAGAGAACACTGACATCAAGGTCACACATTCACTTTTATATATCAGGTATATTTGATTTTCTCTGAAGTGCAACCATTAGGAAATCCAGTTTGCACATTTAAATTAACAACAAATTGAAGCTAATCAAAATTAATTTTTATTTGTGGTGTATTTTTTTGCTGCTATGATAGAAAAACACCTTCCTTTTTTAAACTTCCCTGTACTTCACTATTAGTTTTTGTCTTATTAATTAACAACTAACAGATACCTTAGATATATTCCTGAACAAAGAATACATTTCTCTACTGTTCTCTTGGTAGTTATACTTTAAAATACATTTTAATAAGTACTCACAATTTTAAATTATTTTTGGTGTGAGTCATCCCAGCTCAGTTTGCTTACTTCCAAAACCAGAGTTTTAAAAGAGAAGTAACTGAACTTCTAAACATAGAAAATTTGAATAAATACTAATAATTCTAAATGAATTAACTTTATTGAGTTTTTCATGTTAAAACTGGAATTTAAATTAATATAAATTCATAGTAGATGAGTGTTGCATCGTATTTCTTTATTGTTGTTTAACTATACATTTTTCCCCCTGATCTTATTTCTACTACTAACTGACAAGGAAATCAAGTTAATTTCCAGAAATACATTGTATATTTGACTATAAGATGTATGAAAGGGAAATAAATGTATATGCAAATGAAGAGTCCCATCAAGGTAGATATGTCTCTGCCAGATTCCAGAATGTTTGCAGCCACCACAAGAGGCAATAAGCAAAAGAACACTGGTTGAGACTTGACAAAAAAGCCCCACAAACATTTCAGAATCTGTCAGGGAGGTACCATCAGTACAGCTGCTAAACTTCAGTCATCCATTGGACGAATGCCTCCTCCAGGCTCACTGACCAACACTGAAGTGCATTTTGTTCATCAGGTTAATAGAGTCAAGATGATGGTGTTATGCGGCAGTAGGATATAACTGTCTCTGCAGTTATATTTTTAGTATGGTTTCTGGCATGATTTTAGTCCTTCACAATTTACTGTCTTCAGTAATACCCAGGTACAATGGAGCAGTTAGCAGAGACCAGAAGCAAAAATCCTGACCGCAGCTATTCTGCCCCAAAGAATACATTAACTGTGCAGTTACAGCTAAGCCTTATCATTTAGCATCTGAGTCAGAGAAATGTCCCGACCACCTTAGTATCAAAACAAACCAGAATTTAGAAAAGATATTGTCTGAGGAAAATATGAATAAAACCTACTCCTACAACTAGTACAGAGTTATGAAAGAAACAAAATTTCTTAAGATGTGCTACATAATCCTTTTGAGGAGCTGAAATAGAGCCCATTTTTTTATTGTGCTTTCTGTTTCTCCTGTGTTCCTATACATTTCAGTAATGTGGAGTTAAAACATTGTTGAGGCATCAGCTTGGTAGTTGTGATGTCTCTATTTTTAACCTTGTTATGAAAGTCACATTCATTTAAAGGAATCAGTGTTTACTACTTCTTTATCTTTTGCTGTGCTGACCTCTTTGAACCAGCAAATAAAACCAGAACTGCTTTTAGTTGGCTCTGTTTGATGATGTGATGTTACTGCTTTATAGTTATGATACACCCAGGGTTAGTAGCCTATCTATCACTGGAGATGGATCTCCTTTTTTTTTTGGAGGGTGGGGGAGAGGGATTTGGTTTGGTGTTTTCTTTGTTTTGTAGGGTGGGGATTTTTTTAAATCTGTTTGTTCTGTGTTTGGTTTTGCTTGTTTGGGATTTTTTGCATCTGGCATTTCTTTTCCCAGTAAATGTTTTTTTATTCCTGCATGGAGTCAGCTTGGTAGGTAGATCAGCTCTTGGGAGTAAAAGAGAGAATACAATTTAAGGAGTGCTATGGACAGAAATATAAGATGAGTGGAAAAGAGGCCTACACAGTTGCCAAGAATGAGAGTATTTCCATCTATTTGCAAAACTAGGGATGAGAGAGGCACAAATAGTACTCAAGATGGATGTTGCTTTATGTTATTTCAAGATTTCTTATTCTTGTGCCTACATATCATGGCAATTAGTAACTAAGAAAGACCTAGGTAAGGATTAGTGTTTTGACAGTATTTCCACAATGTGTGATACTTACTAAACACCTTAAACTGAAAATCAGACTTAGTCCTATCACGAAAAATAATCTTGTCAGACGATGTATTTTAGTTGTCATTCTCCTTCTTGTGCCATTCTCCCTTTCTTCTCCTTACATTTTATTTTATAGTCACATTTTATAATATGCCTATTTTATCGGCATATTATATAGTCACACCAAATCAGAGTTCAAACGATATTTATGCTAAATATCTTACTTATAGGCTGTAAAGCCACATTGTGATTTTTTAAGTGGAAATGTTGATTATGAAAATAAATGTTGCGAATATTAAAAATACTGTTCTGTGTTATATTTCACTTTTTCTGGCAGGTGAAATTTGTTTCTCTTCATAACTTCTATGGAAGTCATTAAATAGGCCTATACAACAGATAGAATTAATCAACTTTGTTCAGTAGTAAAAGTAAATCTTCTGTTCCAATGTACAAAGATAAACACAGATTTATTTCTTCACCTAGAGATATAAATGTGTTTCCTGGATTACAGGTAAAATAATTAACTGGAATAAAGTTTCCTTCTTTTTGAAGTGTCATATTATCTTTCTAACTGCAACATGATAATCTTCAAAATATCAAAAAAAACCCCAAAATAATGTTGAAGAAAGTATTTGAAAATCAATTCTATGCTATTTCTGACTTCACAGAACTATTATATTCAATGTATTTCACAGTGACATTCTCTTAGCAATACTTTTAAGTTCAGAAAAACTTTTATTGTCTTGACATCATTCTAGAATACTTATAGATGCATGTGGGGACAGTCAGAGTGATCAAAACTGGGAATCAGATGCCATTAAAAAATTAAAACACTGAAGTTATAGGACCTCACTAATTTCCCAGGTCCAAAGTTTGAACTCATTATCATTCAGGGGACTAGAGTTTAAAAAATATGTATTCACTTAGCTGCAAGTAAGCAATTTTTCTTTCAGCTGCACCAGCAATTCTCTTTTCTTCATAAATCTGATATAAAGTGAATATCTGTGATATTGAAAAGCTTCTATATTGTGTCATGACATGATAATTTTGGGCTATTTGTATGTATAACAAAACCCTCAAAACTCCTGAAGAAGGGGTTTGCATACTTCTGCCTGCCTTTCCCATTCCTCCACAACTCAAAAAGTAATCTGAAAAGAGAAGTGGAATACAAAATTGCTGAAGATGACAGAAATATAAAAGCCCCAGATAATCAGGCATTTGTTGCTCACATTAAGAAATTCACATGGCAATATGAAAGCGTCTTTTTCAGAAAAGATCTATATTTTTATTTAACGGATCTTTAGAAGTCTAACACAGTATCCTTTCTTTTCCACTTGTGACCCATCTGTTACATGTTCAACTCAGAGTAGCTAAATGGTGAGGAGAGGACAGAGTTGCAAAGGCAAGGCATGGTTTTTAAAAGAAATGTATGATCAGTCATGATAAAAACAGCAGAGTTCAAGTATGGAGCAAAGGCCCTGAGACTTGACATGGAGAGGTCATTGTAGGCCTTGATGTTAGCATATCCTTGGTGCACAATAAAAGTCAAATTAGAGTGGGTCTATGTTGGATTGAGAGGAAGGGAACTTGAGGCAACTGCTATAATCTATGAGTTCAAGGAGTTCACCGATGAAGGGAAGAAGTGATACTGAAAAGAAAGGGGGAATGGAAGGGTTGACTTTCAGAAGCTGCTGGATATTACAGTTTGATTATATTCTTAGGAGAAGAAACAGGAGAAAGGACAGCAGGGCTCGAGAAGTCATGGTGTTGAAGTGGGAAGAAATGGAGTCAAAGGCA